>JAWQFJ010021180.1:0-25550 GCA_034096865.1 Theodoxus fluviatilis | reverse complement strand
TTGATTTGTATAAAAAAACGGTTTTTCGTCCCAAACACCCTCATTCATTCACACAAACCGACAACCCAGTTGTTGTAGGCAGTGCAACTAAATTGTCCAGTTTGGTCATCAGCAACACAGAGTTTTGAAAATCAAAAGTATCCATTTGCTTGCTTCAAGCGTCCACCCTGTGTCATTTTTCATAGTGTCAATACCACTATTTTTCTTGCCTAGGAGCATCCACTTGGTGATCGAGATCGGTCATCTTCCGAAGTCTCCGGCACACCACGTGGTTTGGTTCTCTCAAATCTAGGCCCCAAACTTCTCTTGCAAGTGAAGTATGAGCTCTGCATTGCAACCTTCTCTGTAGTCTCTCAAATATCCGACCCACACAGCTGTGTTGCCCAGAACTTGAGCATCAAACACGATAGTAAACACTTCAATTTTTGCGCTCGTCGCAACATTCCACAGTGCTCTTAGGATCCGAATACATTTCTTCTCTCATCGTTTAATGTATCCTCAATGGACAGTTTTGTTGGTTGTATTATAGGCCAAGGTGCTATCGATTCACCACTTCAAATGGGGTACCGTTGAGAAACCACCTTTCACAGATGCTCGATGGCCACCTCTTAAACAGTATATCTTTGGTCTTGTCGGTTGTGTGTAACCGCTCAAGTCTAGAGATGTGTGATACATGCACAAGATTATCGATTGAGTTTTGAAGACCTACTGGCGTCCATGGATATCAATGCAAACGTCGTTCACCAAACAAGCAAACGAAATACCCCATCATGCCCTGCACCCTAGACCTCCTGGTTAGTGTGTGTGGCTACGGCGAGGGCTGCACGTGTGCTGCATGATGTAACGGCACGGACCACCTTTTGCAGAAAGCTACGTTTTCGTGGCTACAGGATTCGTCATGACTCGTAACTACAGAACTCTCATTTCGACTCTATTCAGTTAACTACAGGATCGTTATAGAGCAGCTACCACTAACTACAATACTCGCCATGAGCTCCTATCGTAACTACGGGATTCGTCGTGAACAGCCTGAAGTTTCTACACGGCGAGACCGTAATGGTGGGGATGTATGTATGTGTTTTGATAGATTTCTATAGCGCCAATTTCAAACACTTGCTCAAAAAGGTGCTGCACCAGTCACTAGAGATGAGAGAAAGTTTTCAGTTTCTTCTTGAATGCATTGAGAGAGTCTGGCTATCGGATGTCAAGCGGACGGCCACTCCAGTCTCGGTGCTGAGCACTGGAACGCCCTGTCCCCCATGGTCCTGCCCTGTCCCCCATGGTCCTGCCCTGTCCCCCATGGTCCTGCCCTGTCCCCCATGGTCCTGCCCTGTCCCCCATGGTCCTGCCCTGTCCCCCATGGTCCTGCCCTGTCCCCCATGGTCCTGCCCTGTCCCCCATGGTCCTGCCCTGTCCCCCATGGTCCTGCCCTGTCCCCCATGGTCCTGCCCTGTCCCCCATGGTCCTGCCCTGTCCCCCATGGTCCTGCACTGTCCCCCATGGTCCTGCCCTGTCCCCCATGGTCCTGCCCTGTCCCCCATGGTCCTGCCTTGTCCCCATGGTCCTGCCCTGTCCCCCATGGTCCTGCCCTGTCCCCCATGGTCCTGCCCTGTCCCCCATGGTCCTGCCCTGTCCCCCATGGTCCTGCCCTGTCCCCCATGGTCCTGCCCTGTCCCCCATGGTCCTGCCCTGTCCCCCATGGTCCTGCCTTGTCCCCCATGGTCCTGCCCTGTCCCCCATGGTCCTGCCCTGTCCCCATGGTCCTGCCCTGTCCCCCATGGTCCTGCCCTGTCCCCCATGGTCCTGCCCTGTCCCCCATGGTCCTGCCCTGTCCCCCATGGTCCTGCCCTGTCCCCCATGGTCCTGCCCTGTCCCCCATGGTCCTGCCCCTGTCCCCCATGGTCCTGCCTTCCCCCATGGTCCTGCCCTGCCTCCATGGTCCTGCCCTGTCCCCCATGGTCCTGCCCTGTCCCCCATGGTCCTGCCCTGTCCCCCATGGTCCTGCCCTGTCCCCATGGTCCTGCCCTGTCCCCCATGGTCCTGCCCTGTCCCCCATGGTCCTGCCCTGTCCCCCATGGTCCTGCCCTGTCCCCCATGGTCCTGCCCTGTCCCCCATGGTCCTGCCCTGTCCCCATGGTCCTGCCCTGTCCCCCATGGTCCTGCCCTGTCCCCCATGGTCCTGCCCTGTCCCCCATGGTCCTGCCCTGTCCCCCATGGTCCTGCCCTGTCCCCCATGGTCCTGCCCTGTCCCCCATGGTCCTGCCTTGTCCCCATGGTCCTGCCCTGTCCCCCATGGTCCTGCCCTGTCCCCATGGTCCTGCCCTGTCCCCCATGGTCCTGCCCTGTCCCCCATGGTCCTGCCCTGTCCCCCATGGTCCTGCCCTGTCCCCCATGGTCCTGCCCTGTCCCCCATGGTCCTGCCCTGTCCCCATGGTCCTGCCCACTGTCCCCCATGGTCCTGCCCTGTCCCCCATGGTCCTGCCCTGTCCCCCATGGTCCTGCCCTGTCCCCCATGGTCCTGCCCTGTCCCCCATGGTCCTGCCCTATCCCCCATGGTCCTGCCCTGTCCCCCATGGTCCTGCCCTGTCCCCCATGGTCCTGCCCTGTCCCCCATGGTCCTGCCCTGTCCCCCATGGTCCTGCCCTGTCCCCCATGGTCCTGCCCTGTCCCCCATGGTCCTGCCCTGTCCCCCATGGTCCTGCCCTGTCCCCCATGGTCCTGCCCTGTCCCCCATGGTCCTGCCCTGTCCCCCATGGTCCTGCCCTGTCCCCCATGGTCCTGCCCTGTCCCCCATGGTCCTGCCCTGTCCCCCATGGTCCTGCCCTGTCCCCATGGTCCTGCCCTGTCCCCCATGGTCCTGCCCTGTCCCCCATGGTCCTGCCCTGTCCCCCATGGTCCTGCCCTGTCCCCCATGGTCCTGCCCTGTCCCCATGGTCCTGCCCTGTCCCCCATGGTCCTGCCCTGTCCCCCATGGTCCTGCCATGTCCCCCATGGTCCTGCCCTGTCCCCCATGGTCCTGCCCTGTCCCCCATGGTCCTGCCCTGTCCCCCATGGTCCTGCCCTGTCCCCCATGGTCCTGCCCTGTCCCCCATGGTCCTGCCCTGTCCCCATGGTCCTGCCCTGTCCCCCATGGTCCTGCCCTGTCCCCCATGGTCCTGCCCTGTCCCCCATGGTCCTGCCCTGTCCCCCATGGTCCTGCCCTGTCCCCCATGGTCCTGCCCTGTCCCCATGGTCCTGCCCTGTCCCCCATGGTCCTGCCCTAGCTGTCCCCCATGGTCCTGCCCTGTCCCCCATGGTCCTGCCCTGTCCCCCATGGTCCTGCCTAGCTGTCCCCCATGGTCCTGCCCTGTCCCCATGGTCCTGCCCTGTCCCCCATGGTCCTGCCCTAGCTGTCCCCCATGGTCCTGCCCTGTCCCCCATGGTCCTGCCCTGTCCCCCATGGTCCTGCCTTGTCCCCCATGGTCCTGCCCTAGCTGTCCCCCATGGTCCTGCCCTGTCCCCCATGGTCCTGCCCTGTCCCCCATGGTCCTGCCCTGTCCCCCATGGTCCTGCCCTGTCCCCCATGGTCCTGCCTAGCTGTCCCCCATGGTCCTGCCCTGTCCCCCATGGTCCTGCCCTGTCCCCCATGGTCCTGCCCTGTCCCCCATGGTCCTGCCCTGTCCCCATGGTCCTGCCCTGTCCCCCATGGTCCTGCCCTGTCCCCCATGGTCCTGCCCTGTCCCCCATGGTCCTGCCCTGTCCCCCATGGTCCTGCCCTGTCCCCATGGTCCTGCCCTGTCCCCCATGGTCCTGCCCTGTCCCCCATGGTCCTGCCCTGTCCCCATGGTCCTGCCCTGTCCCCCATGGTCCTGCCCTAGCTGTCCCCCATGGTCCTGCCCTGTCCCCCATGGTCCTGCCCTGTCCCCCATGGTCTGCCCTGTCCCCATGTCCTGCCTGTCCCCATGGTCCTGCCCCGTCCCCCATGGTCCTGCCCTGTCCCCCATGGTCCTGCCACTGTCCCCCATGGTCCTGCCCTGTCCCCCATGGTCCTGCCCTGTCCCCATGGTCCTGCCCTGTCCCCCATGGTCCTGCCCTGTCCCCCATGGTCCTGCCCTGTCCCCCATGGTCCTGCCCTGTCCCCCATGGTCCTGCCCTAGCTGTCCCCCATGGTCCTGCCCTGTCCCCCATGGTCCTGCCCTGTCCCCCATGGTCCTGCCCTGTCCCCCATGGTCCTGCCCTGTCCCCCATGGTCCTGCCCTAGCTGTCCCCCATGGTCCTGCCCTGTCCCCCATGGTCCTGCCCTAGCTGTCCCCCATGGTCCTGCCCTGTCCCCCATGGTCCTGCCCTGTCCCCATGGTCCTGCCCTGTCCCCCATGGTCCTGCCCTGTCCCCCATGGTCCTGCCCTGTCCCCCATGGTCCTGCCCTGTCCCCCATGGTCCTGCCCTAGCTGTCCCCCATGGTCCTGCCCTGTCCCCCATGGTCCTGCCCTAGCTGTCCCCCATGGTCCTGCCCTGTCCCCCATGGTCCTGCCCTGTCCCCCATGGTCCTGCCCTAGCTGTCCCCCATGGTCCTGCCCTGTCCCCCATGGTCCTGCCCTGTCCCCCATGGTCCTGCCCTAGCTGTCCCCCATGGTCCTGCCCTGTCCCCCATGGTCCTGCCCTAGCTGTCCCCCATGGTCCTGCCCTGTCCCCCATGGTCCTGCCCTGTCCCCCATGGTCCTGCCCTAGCTGTCCCCCATGGTCCTGCCCTGTCCCCCATGGTCCTGCCCTGTCCCCCATGGTCCTGCCCTAGCTGTCCCCCATGGTCCTGCCCTGTCCCCCATGGTCCTGCCCTGTCCCCCATGGTCCTGCCCTGTCCCCCATGGTCCTGCCCTGTCCCCCATGGTCCTGCCCTGTCCCCCATGGTCCTGCCCTGTCCCCCATGGTCCTGCCCTAGCTGTCCCCCATGGTCCTGCCCTGTCCCCCATGGTCCTGCCCTGTCCCCCATGGTCCTGCCCTGTCCCCCATGGTCCTGCCCTAGCTGTCCCCCATGGTCCTGCCCTGTCCCCCATGGTCCTGCCCTGCTGTCCCCCATGGTCCTGCCCTGTCCCCCATGGTCCTGCCCTGTCCCCCATGGTCCTGCCCTGTCCCCCATGGTCCTGCCCTGTCCCCCATGGTCCTGCCCTAGCTGTCCCCCATGGTCCTGCCCTGTCCCCCATGGTCCTGCCCTGTCCCCCATGGTCCTGCCCTAGCTGTCCCCCATGGTCCTGCCCTGTCCCCCATGGTCCTGCCCTAGCTGTCCCCCATGGTCCTGCCCTGTCCCCCATGGTCCTGCCCTGTCCCCCATGGTCCTGCCCTGTCCCCCATGGTCCTGCCCTGTCCCCCATGGTCCTGCCCTGTCCCCCATGGTCCTGCCCTGTCCCCCATGGTCCTGCCCTAGCTGTCCCCCATGGTCCTGCCCTGTCCCCCATGGTCCTGCCCTAGCTGTCCCCCATGGTCCTGCCCTGTCCCCCATGGTCCTGCCCTGTCCCCCATGGTCCTGCCCTAGCTGTCCCCCATGGTCCTGCCCTGTCCCCCATGGTCCTGCCCTGTCCCCCATGGTCCTGCCTAGCTGTCCCCCATGGTCCTGCCCTGTCCCCCATGGTCCTGCCCTGTCCCCCATGGTCCTGCCCTAGCTGTCCCCCATGGTCCTGCCCTGTCCCCCATGGTCCTGCCCTGTCCCCCATGGTCCTGCCCTGTCCCCCATGGTCCTGCCCTGTCCCCCATGGTCCTGCCCTAGCTGTCCCCCATGGTCCTGCCCTAGCTGTCCCCCATGGTCCTGCCCTGTCCCCCATGGTCCTGCCCTGTCCCCCATGGTCCTGCCCTAGCTGTCCCCCATGGTCCTGCCCTGTCCCCCATGGTCCTGCCCTAGCTGTCCCCCATGGTCCTGCCCTGTCCCCCATGGTCCTGCCCTGTCCCCCATGGTCCTGCCCTGTCCCCCATGGTCCTGCCCTGTCCCCCATGGTCCTGCCCTGTCCCCCATGGTCCTGCCCTGTCCCCCATGGTCCTGCCTTGTCCCCCATGGTCCTGCCCTGTCCCCCATGGTCCTGCCCTGTCCCCCATGGTCCTGCCCTGTCCCCCATGGTCCTGCCCTGTCCCCCATGGTCCTGCCCTAGCTGTCCCCCATGGTCCTGCCCTGTCCCCCATGGTCCTGCCCTAGCTGTCCCCCATGGTCCTGCCCTGTCCCCCATGGTCCTGCCCTGTCCCCCATGGTCCTGCCCTGTCCCCCATGGTCCTGCCCTGTCCCCCATGGTCCTGCCCTGTCCCCCATGGTCCTGCCCTGTCCCCCATGGTCCTGCCCTAGCTGTCCCCCATGGTCCTGCCCTAGCTGTCCCCCATGGTCCTGCCCTAGCTGTCCCCCATGGTCCTGCCCTAGCTGTCCCCCATGGTCCTGCCCTGTCCCCCATGGTCCTGCCCTGTCCCCCATGGTCCTGCCCTGTCCCCCATGGTCCTGCCCTAGCTGTCCCCCATGGTCCTGCCCTGTCCCCCATGGTCCTGCCCTGTCCCCCATGGTCCTGCCCTAGCTGTCCCCCATGGTCCTGCCCTAGCTGTCCCCCATGGTCCTGCCCTAGCTGTCCCCCATGGTCCTGCCCTGTCCCCCATGGTCCTGCCCTGTCCCCCATGGTCCTGCCCTGTCCCCCATGGTCCTGCCTTGTCCCCCATGGTCCTGCCCTGTCCCCCATGGTCCTGCCCTGTCCCCCATGGTCCTGCCCTGTCCCCCATGGTCCTGCCCTAGCTGTCCCCCATGGTCCTGCCCTAGCTGTCCCCCATGGTCCTGCCCTGTCCCCCATGGTCCTGCCCTGTCCCCCATGGTCCTGCCCTGTCCCCCATGGTCCTGCCCTAGCTGTCCCCCATGGTCCTGCCCTAGCTGTCCCCCATGGTCCTGCCCTAGCTGTCCCCCATGGTCCTGCCCTAGCTGTCCCCCATGGTCCTGCCCTGTCCCCCATGGTCCTGCCCTGTCCCCCATGGTCCTGCCCTGTCCCCCATGGTCCTGCCCTGTCCCCCATGGTCCTGCCCTGTCCCCCATGGTCCTGCCCTGTCCCCCATGGTCCTGCCCTAGCTGTCCCCCATGGTCCTGCCCTAGCTGT
Organism: Theodoxus fluviatilis; assembly: GCA_034096865.1. NCBI lineage: Eukaryota > Metazoa > Mollusca > Gastropoda > Cycloneritida > Neritidae > Theodoxus > Theodoxus fluviatilis. The sequence goes on along the minus strand of JAWQFJ010021180.1, from coordinate 18,465 downwards.
CCCCCATGGTCCTGCCCTAGCTGTCCCCCATGGTCCTGCCCTGTCCCCCATGGTCCTGCCCTAGCTGTCCCCCATGGTCCTGCCCTGTCCCCCATGGTCCTGCCCTGTCCCCCATGGTCCTGCCCTGTCCCCCATGGTCCTGCCCTGTCCCCCATGGTCCTGCCCTGTCCCCCATGGTCCTGCCCTGTCCCCCATGGTCCTGCCCTGTCCCCCATGGTCCTGCCCTGTCCCCCATGGTCCTGCCCTGTCCCCCATGGTCCTGCCCTAGCTGTCCCCATGGTCCTGCCCTGTCCCCCATGGTCCTGCCCTGTCCCCCATGGTCCTGCCCTGTCCCCCATGGTCCTGCCCTGTCCCCCATGGTCCTGCCCTGTCCCCCATGGTCCTGCCCTGTCCCCCATGGTCCTGCCCTAGCTGTCCCCCATGGTCCTGCCCTTCCCCCATGGTCCTGCCCTGTCCCCCATGGTCCTGCCCTAGCTGTCCCCCATGGTCCTGCCCTGTCCCCCATGGTCCTGCCCTAGCTGTCCCCCATGGTCCTGCCCTGTCCCCCATGGTCCTGCCCTGTCCCCCATGGTCCTGCCCTGTCCCCCATGGTCCTGCCCTGTCCCCCATGGTCCTGCCCTAGCTGTCCCCCATGGTCCTGCCCTGTCCTCCATGGTTCTGCCCTAGCTGTCCCCCATGGTCCTGCCCTGTCCCCCATGGTCCTGCCCTGTCCCCCATGGTCCTGCCCTGTCCCCCATGGTCCTGCCCTTCCCCCATGGTCCTGCCCTGTCCCCCATGGTCCTGCCCTGGTCCCCCATGGTCCTGCCCTTCCCCCATGGTCCTGCCCTTCCCCCATGGTCCTGCCCTGTCCCCCATGGTCCTGCCCTGTCCCCCATGGTCCTGCCCTGTCCCCCATGGTCCTGCCCTGTCCCCCATGGTCCTGCCCTTCCCCCATGGTCCTGCCCTGTCCCCCATGGTCCTGCCCTGTCCCCCATGGTCCTGCCCTTCCCCCATGGTCCTGCCCTGTCCCCCATGGTCCTGCCCTGTCCCCCATGGTCCTGCCCTGTCCCCCATGGTCCTGCCCTTCCCCCATGGTCCTGCCCTGTCCCCCATGGTCCTGCCCTGTCCCCCATGGTCCTGCCCTTCCCCCATGGTCCTGCCCTTCCCCCATGGTCCTGCCCTGTCCCCCATGGTCCTGCCCTGTCCCCCATGGTCCTGCCCTGTCCCCCATTGTCCTGCCCTGTCCCCCATGGTCCTGCCCTGTCCCCCATGGTCCTGCCCTGTCCCCCATTGTCCTGCCCTGTCCCCCATGGTCCTGCCCTAGCTGTCCCCCATGGTCCTGCCCTGTTCCCCATGGTCCTGCCCTGTCCCCCATGGTCCTGCCCTGTCCCCATGGTCCTGCCCTGTCCCCCATGGTCCTGCCCTGTCCCCCATGGTCCTGCCCTAGCTGTCCCCCATGGTCCTGCCCTGTCCCCCATGGTCCTGCCCTGTCCCCCATGGTCCTGCCCTGTCCCCCATGGTCCTGCCCTAGCTGTCCCCAATGGTCCTGCCCTGCCCTCCATGGTCCTGCCCTGTCCCCCATGGTCCTGCCCTAGATGTCCCCCATGGTCCTGCCCTGTCCTCCATGGTCCTGCCCTGTCCCCCATGGTCCTGCCCTAGCTGTCCCCCATGGTCCTGCCCTGTCCTCCATGGTCCTGCCCTGTCCCCCATGGTCCTGCCCTGTCCCCCATGGTCCTGCCCTAGCTGTCCTCCATGGTCCTGCCCTGTCCCCCATGGTCCTGCCCTGTCCCCCATGGTCCTGCCCTGTCCCCCATAGTCCTGCCCTGTCCCCCATGGTCCTGCCCTGTCCCCCATGGTCCTGCCCTAGCTGTACCCCATGGTCCTGCCCTGTCCCCCATTGTCCTGCCCTGTCCCCCATAGTCCTGCCCTGTCCCCCATGGTCCTGCCCTGTCCCCCATGGTCCTGCCCTAGCTGTCCTCCATGGTCCTGCCCTGTCCCCCATGGTCCTGCCCTGTCCCCCATGGTCCTGCCCTGTCCCCCATAGTCCTGCCCTGTCCCCCATGGTCCTGCCCTGTCCCCCATGGTCCTGCCCTAGCTGTCCCCCATGGTCCTGCCCTGTCCCCCATAGTCCTGCCCTGTCCCCCATGGTCCTGCCCTGTCCCCCATGGTCCTGCCCTGTCCCCCATAGTCCTGCCCTGTCCCCCATGGTCCTGCCCTGTCCCCCATGGTCCTGCCCTAGCTGTCCCCCATGGTCCTGCCCTAGCTGTCCTCCATGGTCCTGCCCTGTCCCCCATGGTCCTGCCCTGTCCCCCATGGTCCTGCCCTGTCCCCCATGGTCCTGCCCTGTCCCCTATGGTCCTGCCCTGTCCCCCATGGTCCTGCCCTGTCCCCCATGGTTCTGCCCTGTCCCCCATGGTCCTGCCCTAGCTGTCCCCCATGGTCCTGCCCTGTCCCCCATGGTCCTGCCCTGTCCCCCATGGTCCTGCCCTTCCCCCATGGTCCTGCCCTGTCCCCCATGGTCCTGCCCTGTCCCCCATGGTCCTGCCCTTCCCCCATGGTCCTGCCCTGCCCCCCATGGTCCTGCCCTGTCCTTCATGGTCCTGCCCTGTCCCCCATTGTCCTGCATCTGCTCGGAGGACAGGCAAGCAGCTCCTTTTTGGATGACCGGAGGCAGCACTGTGGATGATACTCTCTCAGGAGGTCACAGAGATAGCATGTCATGGAGGCTTGTCCCGTATGCACCTGCAAGCGAGGGTGCATGTCTTAAATGTTTTTTTTCCCCAGCCGCAACCAGTGCAGATCCCGCAGGACCGGGGCGATGTAATGTTTTCGTGGTGCCTTCCTATACAGCCTGGCAGCAGAGTTCTGCACTCTCTGAGGGCGATCAGTTGAGTATGTCGGGAGCTCGTAGAGTGGGGAGTTGCTGTGGTAAAGACGAGAAATGGAGAGAGCACGGACTACTCTGTCTGTGTCTCCAGGTCTGTCTAGAGAAGTGGCGTGTTCACCAACAGAAGTAGTAAGCATCATTTCACAGTCACGTGGTCTTGATGAACAAGTTTACTCGTTTGACTTTCAATAATTTTTGCTGGAAGTGTTCTTGATGTTGAAGTGGCGGCCCGTGGTAACGGTCTCTCCCTCCTCCATCCCCCCACCCCACCCCCACCCCCAACATCCTCACCGGGTTAGACTATTTCAGAAATAACGCGTGTAATTTCTCAAGCGAGACGCCTTAATATTTTCTTAATGTGTGTCGTGTCCGTGGGCGGGAAATTCAAGATACTTTGCTAACACAACAATCCAATGATTTCTAGTGTGATCTGCGGGGATATTTTTGATTAGTTCAACTTTTAACTTGCCCGCACTTGGACAGTTCATATCGACTTTGTGTTTCACATACTTATAGGTTTGCCTATTGTTTCGACATTTTAAGGTTACACGGACTGTGGTTGATGGAACTTGCTTACTTGGACGACTTGGAAGTCAGATCGTGACTTGAAGTCAGATCGTGACTTGGAAGCACGAGAGCAAGCACTACACATTCTGGATAAAGTCAGACAACAGCGTTGTTGCAAATTTGCTTTATTGTACCTCCAGGGTTTAAAGACAACGTAAGTAAGTACACTCAAGTCTACTGTCAGTAGCACGTCTCACGCAAGATTTCATAAGGACCATTGATGCAGTGGAACGGCAGAAAAACCGTTTCCCATCGAGCCCTGCAGCTACAATGCGCACTTCTCCTGCCAGGACAACAAACAGCCCATGACATGTTTACAACCACCGACAGTAAACACCGGCAAAACATAACATTTTCCATCGAGCACTACTGCTCCAAGTGTGCGTATTGTGCCAGATGAATTTCGTTCGCATTGCACCTGATGATTGTCATAGAAAAAATACGAAGTAGTATGCAATTATGTCATTAGCACGCAATGGGGTAGTTAATGAAGAGCACTATATCCACTGTATGTAAATGTAACGTCATGATTTGTGGACGTCTAAAACTTCTACTAATCTTCTACTGTCAACCCAGATATTGATGTAATGATGAAAGTAGAGCAGAAAACATATCTACTGTCAACCCATATATTGATGTAATGATGAAAGTAGAGCAGAAAATATATCTTCTGTCAACCCAAATATTGATATAATGATGAAAGTAGAGCAGAAAACATATCTACTGTCAACCCATATATTGATGTAATGATGAAAGTAGAGCAGAAAACATATCTTCTGTCGACCCATATATTGATGTAATGATGAAAGTAGAGCAGAAAACATATCTACTTTCAACCCAAATATTGATGTAATGATGAAAGTAGAGCAGAAAACATATCTACTTTCAACCCAGATATTGATGTAATGATGAAAGTAGAGCAGAAAACATATCTACTTTCAACCCATATATTGATGTAATGATGAAAGTAGAGCAGAAAACATATCTACTTTCAACCCATATATTGATGTAATGATGAAAGTAGAGCAGAAAACATATCTACTTTCAACCCAAATATTGATGTAATGATGAAAGTAGAGCAGAAAACATATCTACTGTCAACCCAAATATTGATGTAATGATGAAAGTAGAGCAAAAAACATATATAACTTCAAATGTATGGACTGTGACGGAAAACGGCAAAAAGGTACATCCGAAATAATGTTCGTAGAATTCATACGTGCACTTGTTAAATTGTGCAGTTTCTATTATAATCTTAATACTGGAACTAATTTATTAATTGTATACAAAAACAGAAGGATGCAGCAGTCATGGTCTACTTTTCCTCTCATTTCCTTGCTTGGCGAGGCATGGAGACAACTCTTCCCCCACCAACCCCCCCCACCCCCCACCCCCCACCCCCCCACCCACCCACCCACCCACCGACCCACCCCTAGTGGAAGTGTACGGAGTCGGAGGTGGTGTCATTCTTGCCTACTGATGGCACAGGGGGAGGAAACTCGGATGGACAATTATGGAAAACTTATAGCACAAAAACTGTTTTGGTTTTAGAATTACAGCCTTCCCAACCAAATGAGTAGCAGCAACGGAAGGAGTACATCCTAAACACCAAATGCACCTAAAACAGCTATGACTAAGTTTGCACACATACATATACAAGTATGTCGGCAACTGCAGCGAAAACACATGGCATCTCACAAACTTTCAAGGCAATACTTCCACATCGCTAATCAATAGTCAATGCTTGGATATATATGCATTCACATTGAACAAACAGTAAATGATACAATCACAACAATAGGAATTTTCCCGGTTAAATTGCACCTACATGATACAAAATCATCATGAAATTTACTAATATTATTCGTATACAACTTTTCAATTGAATAGTGAATGGAAAAGGCGTCGACAAGGCTAATTCTGCAGGAAGTTTTCAAATGTCAGAACAACTTTTGTGGCGTCTGTGGTGTTTTCATCTCTCTCTCTCTCTCTCTCTCTCTCTCTCTCTCTCACACACACACACACACACACACACACACACACACACACACACACACACACAGACACTCAAACATTCCAGTTTAGTTCCTACTCACCCCACCCCTCCCCACCCCACCCCACCCCACCCCACCCCACCCCACCCACCCCACCCCACCCTTATCCACAATTCCTGCCACTTTCCTAAGTCTTACTTAAGTTTACAAAACTGTTGGGTAACTTTGCAGTTCTGTGATTGTCAACGTTTACAAAACTGCGGGAAAAGATTTTCCTTAACAGAAAGCTGCGCCCAGAATCCCGGAAACATTTCCTTTTGTTCAAGTGATGAGGAATGCATTTATGTATGCGAATATAAATCTCGTTACTTGTGGTACTTGACAACATTTGCTTCGAAAAAAAAAGTATACTGCGCTTATCAAATAAGTAGCATACTCTGCGTTGAACACAAGGTCAAATCATCTCCCACAGGAAAGACGGGCGGGTTCCTCGCCCTCAACTTTGTAGATACCCCACGGCTGGAAGTTCAAGGTCAGAGTTACCACTACCAACAAGGTAGATACAGGGGTAACCGTAAAGGCAGAATAGATCAAAACTATAGCTTCTAAAGCTGCGATATTGAGGAGCAAGCTACACAAAGCTACACGGTTACTGCTGTGGATGCCAACTGAACTACAGACGGTGCAGCACTACATAACTACATCTACCAGCACTGTGGTTGTTGACGTGAGGCTGCCGAGCAAGGAGGCCCGACTACAGCCACCTTTGTCACAGTGGGGGCGCCACAGGTCTTAGCCATGGTGACCAGGACTGGTGGTGCAGACCAAGTGTGGATGGAACACTGCAGGGGCTACTTGAGCTTGCTGCGTGTGCCGGACAGCCGGGCCTTCTGCTTCTGCTGCTCGGTAGCGCCGTTGTGCTGATTCTGCTGGGAAAGAAGGAACACGAGCTATATGACTACAAAATCCGTACAGCACAACTCCCATCACTCCAACACATCTCAACTCCCATCACTCCAACACATCTCAACTCCCATCACTCCAACACATCTCAACTCCCATCACTCCAACCCATCTCAACTCCCATCACTCCAACCCATCTCAACTCCCATCACTCCAACACATCTCAACTCCCATCACTCCAACACCATCTCAACTCCCATCACTCCAACACCATCTCAACTCCCATCACTCCAACACCATCTCAACTCCCATCACTCCAACACCATCTCAACTCCCATCATTCCAACACCATCTCAACTCCCATCACTCCAACACCATCTCAACTCCCATCATTCCAACACCATCTCAACTCCCATCATTCCAACACCATCTCAACTCCCATCACTCCAACACCATCTCAACTCCCATCATTCCAACACCATCTCAACTCCCATCACTCCAACACCATCTCAACTCCCATCACTCCAACACCATCTCAACTCCCATCACTCCAACCCATCTCAACTCCCATCACTCCAACACATCTCAACCCATCACTCCAACACCATCTCAACTCCCATCACTCCAACCCATCTCAACTCCCATCACTCCAACACCATCTCAACTCCCATCACTCCAACACCATCTCAACTCCCATCATTCCAGCACCTTCTCAATTCCCATCATTCCAACACAATCTCAACTCCCATCATTCCAACACAATCTCAACTCCCATCATTTCAACACTATATCAACTCCCATCACTCCAATACCATCTCAACTGCCATCATTCCAACACAATTTCAACTCCCGTCATTTAAACGCCATCTCAACTCTAATCACTCCAACACAATCTCAACTCCCATCACTCCAACACCATCTCAACTCCCATCATTCCAACACCATCTCAACTCCCATCACTCCAACACCATCTCAACTCCCATCACTCCAACACCATCTCAACTCCCGTCACTCCAACACATCTCAACTCCCATCACTCCAACACCATCTCAACTCCCATCATTCCAGCACCTTCTCAACTCCCATCACTCCAACACCATCTCAACTCCCATCATTCCAACACCATCTCAACTCCCATCACTCCAACACCATCTCAACTCCCATCATTCCAGCACCATCTCAACTCCCATCATTCCAACACCTTCTCAACTCCCATCATTCCAACACCTTCTCAACTCCCATCACTCCAACACCATCTCAACTCCCGTCACTCCAACACCATCTCAACTCCCATCACTCCAACACCATCTCAACTCCCATCATTCCAACACCATCTCAACTCCCATCATTCCAACACCTTCTCAACTCCCATCACTCCAACACCATCTCAACTCCCATCATTCCAACACCTTCTCAACTCCCATCATTCCAACACCATCTCAACTCCCATCATTCCAGCACCTTCTCAACTCCCATCATTCCAACACCATCTCAACTCCCATCATTCCAGCACCTTCTCAACTCCCATCACTCCAACACCATCTCAACTCCCGTCATTCCAACACCATCTCAACTCCCATCACTCCAACACAATCTCAACTCCCGTCATTCCAACACCATCTCAACTCCTCTCAACTCATATGATTCAACACCATCTCAACTCCCGTCATTCCAACACCTTCTCAACTCCCATCACTCCAACACAATCTCAACTCCCGTCACTCCAACACCATCTCAACTCCCATCATTCCAACACCATCTCAACTCCCATCATTCCAACACCATCTCTAATCGCATCATTCCAGCACCTTCTCAACTCCCATCACTCCAACACCTTCTCAACTCCCATCATTCTAACACCTTCTCAACTCCCATCATTCCAACACCATCTCAACTCCCATCATTCCAGCACCATCTCAATTCACATCATTCCAACACCATCTCAACTCCCATCATTCCAGCACCTTCTTAACTCCCATCACTCCAGCACCATCTCAACTCCCGTCATTCCAACACCTTCACAACTCCCATCACTCCAACACAATCTCAACTCCCGTCATTCCAACACCATCTCAATTCACATCATTCCAATACCTTCTCAACTCCCATCATTCCAATACCTTCTCAACTCCCATCACTCCAACATCTTCTCAACTCCCATCATTCCAGCACCTTCTCAACTCCCATCACTCCAATACCTTCTCAACTCCCGTAATTCCAACACCATCTCAACTCATATGATTCAAACACCATCTCAATTCCCATCACTCCAACACAATCTCAACTCAGGTCATTCCAACATATTCTCAACTCCCATCACTCCAACATCTTCTCAACTCCCATCATTCCAGCACCTTCTCAACTCCCATCACTCCAACACCTTCTCAACTCCCGTAATTCCAACACCATCTCAACTCATATGATTCAAACACCATCTCAACTCCCGTCATTCCAACACCTTCTCAACTCCCATCACTCCAACACAATCTCAACTCCCGTCACTCCAACACCATCTCAACTCCCATCATTCCAACACCATCTCAACTCCCATCATTCCAACACCATCTCTAATCGCATCATTCCAGCACCTTCTCAACTCCCATCACTCCAACACCTTCTCAACTCCCATCATTCTAACACCTTCTCAACTCCCATCATTCCAACACCATCTCAACTCCCTAAATTCCAACACCATCTCAACTCCCTGAATTCCAACACCATCTCAACTCCCATCATTCCAACACCATCTCAACTCCCTAAATTCCAACACCATCTCAACTCCCTAAATTCCAACACCATCTCAACTCCCTAAATTCCAACACCATCTCAACTCCCATCATTCCAGCACCTTCTCAACTCTCTTCATTCCAGCACCTTCTCAACTCCCATTACTCTAACACCATCTCAACTCCCATCATTCCAGCACCTTCTCAACTCTCTTCATTCCAGCACCATCTCAACTCCCATCATTCCAACACCATCTCAACTCCCATCATTCCAACACCTTCTCAACTCTCTTCATTCCAGCACCTTCTCAACTCCCATTACTCTAACACCATCTCAACTCCCATCATTCCAGCACCATCTCAACTCCCATCATTCCAGCACCATCTCAACTCCCATCATTCCAGCACCTTCTCATCTCCCATCATTCCAGCACCATCTCAACTCCCATCTTTCCAGCACCTTCTCATCTCCCATCATTCCAGCACCATCTCAACTCCCATCATTCCAGCACCTTCTCAACTCTCTTCATTCCAGCACCTTCTCAACTCCCATCATTCCAGCACCTTCCCAACTCCCATTACTCTAACACCATCTCAACTCCCATCATTCCAGCACCTTCTCAACTCTCTTCATTCCAGCATCTTCTCAACTCTCTTCATTCCAGCACCTTCTCAACTCCCGAAATTCCAACACCTTCTCAACTCCCATCATTCCAGCACCTTCTCAACTCCCATTACTCTAACACCATCTCAACTCCCATCATTCCAGCACCTTCTCAACTCTCTTCATTCCAACACCATCTCAACTTTCATCATTCCAGCACCTTCTCAACTCCCATCATTCCAACACCATCTCAACTCCCATCATTCCAACACCATCTCTAATCGCATCATTCCAGCACCTTCTCAACTCCCATCATTCCAATACCTTCTCATCTCCCATCATTCCAAAACCATCTCAACTCCGATCATTCCAATACCTTCTCAACTCCCATCACTCCAACATCTTCTCAACTCCCATCATTCCAGCACCTTCTCAACTCCCATCACTCCAATACCTTCTCAACTCCCGTAATTCCAACACCATCTCAACTCATATGATTCAAACACCATCTCAATTCCCATCACTCCAACACAATCTCAACTCAGGTCATTCCAACATATTCTCAACTCCCATCACTCCAACATCTTCTCAACTCCCATCATTCCAGCACCTTCTCAACTCCCATCACTCCAACACCTTCTCAACTCCCGTAATTCCAACACCATCTCAACTCATATGATTCAAACACCATCTCAACTCCCGTCATTCCAACACCTTCTCAACTCCCATCACTCCAACACAATCTCAACTCCCGTCACTCCAACACCATCTCAACTCCCATCATTCCAACACCATCTCAACTCCCATCATTCCAACACCATCTCTAATCGCATCATTCCAGCACCTTCTCAACTCCCATCACTCCAACACCTTCTCAACTCCCATCATTCTAACACCTTCTCAACTCCCATCATTCCAACACCATCTCAACTCCCTAAATTCCAACACCATCTCAACTCCCTAAATTCCAACACCATCTCAACTCCCATCATTCCAACACCATCTCAACTCCCTAAATTCCAACACCATCTCAACTCCCTAAATTCCAACACCATCTCAACTCCCTAATTCCAACACCATCTCAACTCCCATCATTCCAGCACCTTCTCAACTCTCTTCATTCCAGCACCTTCTCAACTCCCATTACTCTAACACCATCTCAACTCCCATCATTCCAGCACCTTCTCAACTCTCTTCATTCCAGCACCATCTCAACTCCCATCATTCCAACACCATCTCAACTCCCATCATTCCAACACCTTCTCAACTCTCTTCATTCCAGCACCTTCTCAACTCCCATTACTCTAACACCATCTCAACTCCCATCATTCCAGCACCATCTCAACTCCCATCATTCCAGCACCATCTCAACTCCCATCATTCCAGCACCTTCTCATCTCCCATCATTCCAGCACCATCTCAACTCCCATCATTCCAGCACCTTCTCATCTCCCATCATTCCAGCACCATCTCAACTCCCATCATTCAAGCACCTTCTCAACTCTCTTCATTCCAGCACCTTCTCAACTCCCATCATTCCAGCACCTTCCCAACTCCCATTACTCTAACACCATCTCAACTCCCATCATTCCAGCACCTTCTCAACTCTCTTCATTCCAGCATCTTCTCAACTCTCTTCATTCCAGCACCTTCTCAACTCCCGAAATTCCAACACCTTCTCAACTCCCATCATTCCAGCACCTTCTCAACTCCCATTACTCTAACACCATCTCAACTCCCATCATTCCAGCACCTTCTCAACTCTCTTCATTCCAACGCCATCTCAACTTCCATCATTCCAGCACCTTCTCAACTCCCATCATTCCAACACCATCTCAACTCCCATCATTCCAACACCATCTCTAATCGCATCATTCCAGCACCTTCTCAACTCCCATCATTCCAATACCTTCTCATCTCCCATCATTCCAAAACCATCTCAACTCCCATCATTCCAGCACCTTCTCAACTCCCATCATTCCAGCACCATCTCAACTCCCATCACTCCAACACCATCTCAACTCCCATCACTCCAACACCATCTCAACTCCCATCATTCCAACACCATCTCAACTCCCATCATTCCAGCACCTTCTCAACTCCCATCACTCCAACACCATCTCAACTCCCATCATTCCAACACCATCTCAACTCCCATCATTCCAACACCATCTCAACTCCCATCATTCCAACACCATCTCAACTCCCATCACTCCAACACCTTCTCAACTCCCATCATTCCAGCACCTTCTCAACTCCCATCATTCCAACACCATCTCAACTCCCATCACTCCAACACAATCTCAACTCCCATCATTCCAACACCATCTCAACTCCCATCATTCCAACACCATCTCAACTCCCATCACTCCAACACCTTCTCAACTCCCATCACTCCAACACCTTCTCAACTCCCATCATTCCAACACCATCTCAACTCCCATCATTCCAACACCTTCTCAACTCCCATCATTCCAGCACCTTCTCAACTCCCATCATTCCAACACCTTCTCAACTCCCATCACTCCAACACCTTCTCAACTCCCATCATTCCAACACCATCTCAACTCCCATCATTCCAACACCTTCTCAACTCCCATCACTCCAACACCTTCTCAACTCCCATCACTCCAACACCTTCTCAACTCCCATCATTCTAACACTTTCTCAACTCCCATCATTCCAACACCATCTCAACTTCCTAAATTCCAACACCATCTCAACTCTCTTCATTCCAGCACCTTCTCAACTCTCTTCATTCCAGCACCTTCTCAACTCCCATCATTCCAGCACCTTCTCAACTCCCATCATTCCAGCACCTTCTCAACTCCCGTAATTCCAACACCATCTCAACTCCCATCATTCCAATACCTTCTCATCTCCCATCATTCCAAAACCATCTCAACTCCCATCATTCCAGCACCATCTCAACTCCCATCATTCCAACACCTTCTCAACTCCCATCATTCCAGCACCATCTCAACTTCCATCATTCCAGCACCTTCTCAACTCTCTTCATTCCAGCACCTTCTCAACTCCCATCATTCTAACACTTTCTCAACTCCCATCATTCCAGCACCATCTCAACTTCCATCATTCCAGCACTTCTCAACTCCCATCATTCCAATACCTTTTCAACTCCCATCACTCCAACACCTTCTCAGCTCCCATTACTCCAACAACTTCTCAACTCCCATCATTCCAGCACCATCTCAACTTCCATCATTCCAGCACCTTCTCAACTCCCATCATTCCAATACCTTCTCATCTCCCATCATTCCAAAACCATCTCAACTCCCATCACTCCAGCACCTTCTCAACCCCCATCATTTCAGCACCTTCTCAACTTCCATCATTTCAGCACAATCTCAACACCCATCATTCCAACACCTTCTCAACTTCCATCATTCCAGCACCTTCTCAACTCCCATCACTCCAACACCACCTCAACTCCCATCATTCCAACGCCATCTCTACTCCCATCATTCCAACACCTTCTCAATTCCCATCATTCCACCTCCATCTCAACTCCCATCATTCCAACGCCATCTCAACTCCCATCATTCCAACACCATCCCAACTCCCATTATTCCAACACCTTCTCAACTCCCATCACTCCAACGCCATCTCAACTCCCATCATTCCAACGCCATTTCAACTCCCATCATTCCAAAACCATCTCAACTCCCATCATTCCAGCACCTTCTCAACTCCCATCACTCCAACGCCATCTCAACTCCCAGCACTCCAACGCCATCTCAACTCCCATCTATCCAACACCTTCTCAACTCCCATCATTCCAACACCATCTGAACTCCCATCATTTCAACACCATCTCTAATCGCATCATTCCAGCACCTTCTCAACTCCCATCATTCCAACACCATCTCAACTCCCATCACTCCAACACCTTCTCAACTCCCATCATTCTTACACCTTCTCAACTCCCATCTTTCCAACACCTTCTCAACTCCCATTACTCTAACACCATCTCAACTCCCATCATTCCAGCACCTTCTCAACTCTCTTCATTCCAGCACCATCTCAACTCCCATCATTCTAACACCTTCTCAACTCCCATCACTCCAACACCATCTCAACTCCCGTCATTCCAACACCATCTCAACTCCCATCACTCCAACACCATCTCAACTCCCATCACTCCAACACCTTCTAAACTCCCATCACACCAACACCATCTTAACTCCCTAGGGAGAATGACAGCAGGCTGCAAGCAAAGGCTCCAAGGTAAGGTGCTCTTTTTATTTTGCAACTTTCTACCCATTGATGGATGCTCAAACCGCACACGTTTACCCCCTGGTCATCGGGATACTCAATTTCTCACTCCACCATCTCAAATACCCGGGGAGCATGTGACCAGGCTGCAAATGAACGCGCCAAAGTTAGCTTTCATAGATTTCCATCTCAGCCCTCACAGGTTACCCGTTGTCACGACTCAAAGAGGTGGTAGGGCTTTAAGTCCGCTCCCGGTCCTGGACAATGCACCTTTAAGAGTTTTGCGGTGTCAGCACTTGCTAAGCTGCACCGTGTCGCACGTGCAATGCAAGCCGTCATGTGGCAGAACGTGCAAAACATTTCTTTTTTGCGGGAATGAACCCTATATATAGGGTCGTGTATTTCGCTAAGGAGAGGAGGAACTTTTGGAAGCAAGACTTTTCGTCGCTGTGTGTTGGTGCCGCGTCTCCGAGGGCCGCTGTGCCCGGTAGGTAAGGCCTGGGTTTGGCTTACCGGTCTGGTTGTGGGTGTGTGATTTCTTGCTGAGCGGTGTCTCAGGGGGCCGTTTGCGCCCGGTGGGCAAGACCTGGTTTTGGTTTGCCGGTCTCCTTACTGGTGTTGTAAGGAGGGGAATGTTTTTTCTTGGTGTCTCGTCGTCGGGCCTTTAACGGTGACATTGTGATGGTTCACAGGCTGATCTTCTTTGTAATTTAATCTCATGTTAGTCTTGCTGTGTCTGCGGGGGTCTGACGTCTGCTGACGAAGTCAGCGTCACTGACAGCGCCAAGCTTCCAGGAAGGCAAGTCCCTCATTCTTTTTCTTGTGTGCGCCTATAGTATGGGTGCAGGGCCGTCACGGCTGACGGATTTGAACGTTGTGGACTCGTGTTGACGTTCATGAGGGGGTGACTTGCACTTTGAAGTGGTTTTGGAACATTGTAGGAATAATTGTAGTAATTAGAGGTTTTGGTTGTTTGTTCCTTGACAAGAATTGTTGTAAACTTACTGCTGGAAAGTTCTAGCAGATTGCAATTGGTGTGTGTTGGAGTGATAACCATTGATGATTTGAGTTGAAAGTATTGCTTGTGCTTTGGGGAGCTTTTGTAGGTTTGTGATTGTTGTTTATTCTGTGGAGAGATTTTGTTGTAGATTTGTGCTGGAGTGTTCTGGCATAATGGTGGTTGTGGAGTGAGGTGTGAAATTATATTTGCATTGACTGGTTTTTTCTTGTATTATGTTATGAAAGTATTGTTTGTGCTTTGGGGAGCTTTTGTAGGTTTGTGATTGTTGTTTATTCTGTGGAGAGATTTTGTTGTGGATTTGTGCTGGAGTGTTCTGGCATAATGGTGGTTGTGGAGTGAGGTGTGAAATTATATTTGCATTGACTGGTTCTTTCTTGTATTATGTTATTAAATTGTTATATTTGATTTATGTCTGGCGTGGCGTTGTTTTGAATAGTGTTAGGTTGTTGGACAATCAGGCGATTTTCCCTTTAAAACATAAATATCTGCACGGGACTGCTTTTACATCAGCAGTCAACCACCCGGGCCGTGACACCCGTTTTACTCCTGAGCGGGGAGAAGCAATGCCAATAAAGCACCTTGCTCAAAGATGCGACTATATGATCAGTGCAGCTTCGAACGCCGCACCCACTAGACGCAAGCGACTACAAGGTCAAGCTCGCTGACCACTCGGCCACAGAGCTCTCACAGGTGCCCGGCGAACTCCTGGATGGGGAGAAGCAATGTACGCGTGAGATGAGCGCATTACTCAGGGACACAACTCTGGGATCTGCGCAGCCTCGAACACTGCAGATGACTGTGGGTCAAGCGCGCTGACCACTCGGCAGCACAGCCCTCCCAGTCTGACCACTGGATCTGTAGACTGTTTAGTCACGCCAAGCTCCTTCACCTGAACCCCCTGTTGGGGGTGAGAATAGACCCACCGCGTCTCTATGTGCGATTCGGGCAAGGCGAATCAACACGACTTGCTCTATATCAGCTCGTGATCATTGGCCTTACATAACCTACAAAGATTGAAATGTGGTAAAACTCCATCCATCCATCCATCCGTCCATCCATTCATTTATCATCTATCCATCCATCCATCCATCCATCCATCCATCCATCCATCCATCCATCCATCCATCCATCCATCCATCCATCCATCCATCCATCCATCCATCCATCCATCCATCCATCCATCCATCCATCCATCCATCCATCCATCCATCCATCCATCCATCCATCCATCCATCCATCCATCCATCCATCCATCCATCCATCCATCCATCCATCCATCCATCCATCCATCCATCCATCCATCCATCCATCCATCCATCCATCCATCCATCCATCCATCTATCCATCCATCTGTTAATCATCCATCCATTCATCCACCCGTTATCTATCCATCCATCCATCCATCCATTCATCCATCCATCCATCCATCCATCCATCCATCCATCCATCTGTTTATCATCCATCCATTCATCCACCCGTTATCTATCCATCCATCCATTCATCCATCTATACGTCTGTCTGTCTATCCATTCATCCATCTATTCATCCATCCATCACCAGAACCCCCAATTGGGCTGGGGGTAGAATAGACCCACCGCGTGTCACTTGGTTCGCAAATGGCAAATGACTAAGGAAATGGAGACTTCTCTTGACTCAGCTCTAACCAGCTCTAACCAGCTCTAACCAGCTCTAACCAGCTCTAACGCGCTCTAACGCGCTCTAACCAGCTCTAACCCACTCTAACCAGCTCTAACCAGCTCTAACCCACTCTAACCAGCTCTAACCCGCTCTAACCAGCTCTAATCTGCTCTAACCAGCTCTAACCAGCTCTAACCAGCTCTAACCAGCTCTAACCCGCTCTAACCAGCTCTAACCCGCTCTAACCAGCTCTAACCAGCTCTAACCCACTCTAACCAGCTCTAACCCGCTCTAACCCGCTCTAACCAGCTCTAACCAGCTCTAACCCGCTCTAACCCGCTCTAACCAGCTCTAGCCCGCTCTAACCAGCTCTAGCCCGCTCTAACCAGCTCTAGCTCGCTCTAACCAGCTCTAACCCGCTCTAACCAGCTCTAACCAGCTCTAACTCGCTCTAACCCGCTCTAACCAGCTCTAACCTGCTCTAACCAGCTCTAACCAGCTCTAACCCGCTCTAACCAGCTCTAACCAGCTCTAACCCGCTCTAACCAGCTATAACCAGCTGTAACCCGCTCTAACCAGCTCTAACCCGCTCTAACTAGCTCTAACTCGCTCTAACCCGCTCTAACCAGCTCTAACCCGCTCTAACCCGCTCTAACCAGCTCTAACCAGCTCTAACCAGCTATAACCAGCTGTAAACCGCTCTAACCAGCTCTAACCCGCTCTAACTAGCTCTAACCCGCTCTAACCAGCTCTAAACCGCTCTAACCCGCTCTAACCAACTCTAACCAGCTCTAACCCGCTCTAACCAGCTCTAGCCCGCTCTAACCAGCTCTAATTCGCTCTAACCAGCTCTAACCAGCTCTAACCCGCTCTAACTAGCTCTAACCCGCTCTAACCAGCTCTAACCCGCTCTAACCAGCTCTAACCCGCTCTAACCAGCTCTAGCCCGCTCTAACCAGCTCTAACCAGCTCTAACCCGCTCTAACTAGCTCTAACCCACTCTAACCAGCTCTAGCATGCTCTAACCAGCTCTAACCAGCTCTAACCCGCTCTAACTAGCTCTAACCCGCTCTAACCAGCTCTAGCCCGCTCTAACCAGCTCTAACCCGCTCTAACCCGCTCTAACTAGCTCTAACCCGCTCTAACCCGCTCTAACCAGCTCTAACCAGCTCTAACTAGCTCTAACCAGCTCTAACCAGCTCTAACCAGCTCTAACCAGCTCTAACCCGCTCTAACCAGCTCTAACCAGCTCTAACCAGCTCTAACTAGCTCTAACCCGCTCTAACTAGCTCTAACCCGCTCTAACCAGCTCTAACCAGCTCTAACCAGCTCTAACCAGCTCTAACCAGCTCTAACCAGCTGTAACCAGCTCTAACCAGCTCTAACCAGCTCTAACCAGCTCTAACCAGCTCTAACCAGCTCTAACCCGCTCTAACCAGCTCTAACCCGCTCTAACCAGCTCTAGCCCGCTCTAACCAGCTCTAAACAGCTCTAACCCGCTCTAAACAGCTCTAACCCGCTCTTACTAGCTCTAACCACGGATCTATAATAAATGGATGCACGTCTTGAGGTCAAGGTCATTTTAGTTCCACTCAAGGCCCAATCGGCAGTTGAATAGAACGAGCACTTCCGGTGGCCTGTTCAACCTACGATATGCGATGGCGGAGAACTCAGTTGCGAAAAGAAAACGGCCAAGCGCTGGCCAAAATTGTACGATTGTAGGCTGCAGTACAACTTCTGCGAAATGCCGAGGTCTGTCATTTATGAAACTGCCGAGACAAGGCGTGAGCGAGGCGCAAGACCGATGGCGTGCAGACGTGATACGTGTCATCGACCGGATTGACACTTCCTTCAACCCAAACAACGCTAAGATTTGTTTCCGACACTATGAACCAGACTGCATCAGATAC
>JAWQFJ010021179.1:10000-15192 GCA_034096865.1 Theodoxus fluviatilis | reverse complement strand
AAGTCATGTATGTTCTTGTGTTGGGCCGGTGGCCTGAACAATAAAGTCAGTCAGTTAGTCAGTCAGTCAGTCAGTCAGTCTCTCTCCCGGTTGGCGTAAAATAAGGCGCAACTGAGAGTGCGATAATATTTTCCCTGTATGTCTCACATGTGGATGACTACGTCCGCAAACACGAAAAGCATGGGATACAGATAATACCTGGCATAGCGGAAATGTATTCCCTCTTGTTTGCTGATGACATAGTACTCTTATCCACCACTCCAATAGGACTAGAGTGTCAGATAAATTAATTGCATGTGCTATCCAAAAAACTTGGTCTTACTGTCAATACTGACAAGACCAAGATAATGGTTTTTCGACGTGGGTGACACTTGGCAAAGGTGAGAGGTGGAGTCTAGGCAGTACAACTTTTGAAGTTGTTAACTCATATAAGTTTGTCCATTGAAACAGCTCTTGACAACCAAGCAGTTAAAGGCAAGCAAAAAACTATTAAGTTGCTGAAAAACATGTGGCTCATCCATAGTCTCAATACAGTTGTGTGCTTTAATTTATATGATGCCCAGATAATGCCTTCTCTTCTCTATGGTGCAGAACCATGGGGTCTTACAAACCGAGACAATACAGAAAAGATACATAGGTTTGGCTTTAAGCGATTCATAAACGTAGAAGCAAAATCTCCCAACACTATTGTATACAGATATATAGGTAGATATCATTTATTTGTACATTCTGTCATTAGAGCCATAATATATTGGATGAGGCTGTGCAAGATGCCGGCAGACAGGCTCCCAAAGCAAGCGTATCTTATGCTGACCTCTGCAATATGCAATAATAACTGGTCTAATAATGTAGAGGAGCTTCTGTCAAAAATGGGTTTTGTATATGTCTGGTTCTGCAAATGAGAGAATCTCTCTGAAAACTTTTCATCAAAGATTTCGAGACTTCTTCTACCAGGACTGGTGATGATGATGATGATGTCTACTTGTATAGCGCACGTATCCATGCTGGCAGCATGCTCAAGGCGCTTGAGCCGATGTTGAGGCTGTCTCTCAGTGTGTAGTGTCTCAAGTCAATGAGACCAGTCTCCTGCTGCCAAGGGCGCTGGCACGCTGTTTTCCACAAAGGAGAAATTGTGCGTGCTGGGTGTTTTTACTGTGGCCGACACCCACCCGTCGAGGACATGGGCGTCAGGTTCTTTATAGTGCGTGATTTTGATGTTGTGAATGCGTATCACACACTAGACCTCGGTTTATTAAGGTCTCATCCGAAGGACCTGGGCTGAATCATAGTGAACGTTTCTCTGTATAAAGAAGATACAAAAGGACCTGTAAATTTGAAAACGAACATTATCTGAATGATATTAATAAAAATAAATGTATAGATGTCTTTATTAGGTTTAGATTTGGGCTGTGAACTAACACAAACAAGTGATACAATAGTGATAAAGCATCCAATATAAATAATCCATTCTGTAGAGATGAAGCAGAGAACGAGGAGCGTTTTCAGTTTGTTTGTACGAAAGAAATACATAGAAAAACATATAACGAAAACAAATCATACGAGACCGACAAATCTGCTCGACAGTAATAACATCAGGAAGGTGAGAGATGTTGCAATGTACATTTACTATGCTTTGAATCTACGAAACCAAATGGTTGAAGTGATGTCACTCTGTAGATACGTGATGCTGTACATACATTCTGCCACTATTACCTCAGAACTCAATGAAAGCGTGTATATATAAGTTCATTAAACATGAATACTAGTCAAAAGCAACTGTAAATACTTAGATATCCAACTCCACGTTGTGTATTAAATAAGGTCTCCTGTATACTTCTTTCATTGAATCATCAATGTACATTATAACTTCAATTGCTCTTTTAAAACGTGAAAATATGACTGTAATGGTGTAATTTTATACTGTGGGTCGTCGGCCGAAATAAAGATGAAGTCTGAAGTCTCTCTCTCTCTCTCTCTCTCTCTATTTCTTTCTCCCCCCCTCTCTCTCTCTCTCTCTCTCTCTCTCTCCCTCCCTCCCTCCCTCCCTCCCTTCTTCTTCTTCTTTTTCTCTCCCTTACCTCTCTCTCTCTCCTTCCGTTTCATTATGTCTGCCTGCTTGCCTGTCTGTCTGTCTGTCTGTCTGTCTGTCTGTCTGTCTGTCTGTCTCTCTCTCTCTCTCTCTGGTTCTTTGAATCTGTATCTTTCTCCTCACTTCTCTATCGCTCTTCACCTATATGTCTTTGAACTTCTCCTTCCCTCAAATTTTCTCTCTGTAAATCTCTGTCTTTCTCTGTATTACCTCTGTCTGTCTCTCTTCTCTATCTCCCTGTCTGTCTGTCTCTTTGTCTGCCTGACTCTTTGTCTCTCTGTGTATGTCTGTCTGTCTGTATGTCTCTCTCTCTCTCTCTCTCTCTCTCTCTCTCTCTCTTTCTCCTTTCCTTCCTTCTTTCTTCCGTTTACTTTTCCAGGCCTTCCTTCAAAGGCTGTTGATTGGTCACGCCTGTGTTTGTTTGGGAGCGCCCCAGGCTGACTGCAAGCGTCGCTGTATTTATGACAGCAGCGCAGGATTGAATGAGCGACTTTTTTTTAAAATTATCTCCCTTGCCGCCGCTTGGCGGCGCGTCGGCTCTAAGGGGCTTGGTTGGTACACAGGACAAGTTCTTTCGCGTAGATTAGACCTGAGTGTTCGAGGTTTTTTAATTGTTTCCTTGCTGTCGCTTTCAAATCTGTTCACAGTACTAGGCTGGCTGGTTTACTTAGATGTGATTTTTTTTTAATGCGTGCTAGCTGATATTAGGTTTAGAGCTTGAATTTTCAATGATATTACGCTTACAACTCCAGTCTTCGAACCAATGAAAACCACGGAAAGAGATGGCCGTTTCGTTCCTTGCATCTCATTGGCCAGCTTGTCATGAGGTCAGACTGATCACGCGCTGACCTCATGACAGTTGTAAGCGGAAAAAGCGAGTTGTAAGCGTAGATGTGATTTTTTTAATGCGTGCTAATGCGTGCTAATGCGTCCTCCTCGTCCTCCTCGTCCTCCTCGTCCTCCTCGTCCTCCTCCTCCTCCTCCTCCTCCTCCTCCTCCTCCTCCTCCTCCTCCTCCTTTTCCTCCTTTTCCTCCTTTTCTCCTCCTCCTCCTTTTCCTCCTCATCCACGATTACTGGTTTTTCTCTTCCTCGTATGTCAATTTCTTCAATCTCATCCTCCTCCTACTCCCCTTCCTCCCAGGTGTCACCTTCGCCCTCCTAGTTCCCTCGTCATCTCGTCCTGCTCGTCCTCTTCTTCCCCCTCCTCTTCATTTCGTCCTCGTCCTCCATCTTCTCCTCCTCATCCTCGTCCTTCTCGCCCTCGTCCTCGTCCTCCTGCTCCTCCTGCTCTTCCTCCTCCTCCTCCTCCCCCTCCTCCTGCTACTACTACTCCTCCTCCTCCTCCTTCTCGTCCTCGTCCTCGTCCTCGTCCTCCTCCTCGTCCTCGTCCTCGTCCTCCTCCTCCTACTCCTCCTCCTCCTCCTCCGCCTCCTCGTCCTCCGCCTCCTCCTCCTCCTCCTCTTCCTCCTCCTCCTCCTCCTCCTCCTCCTCCTCCTCCTCCTCCTCCTCCTCCTCCTCCTCCTCCTCCTCCTCCTCCTCCTCCTCCTCTCCTCCTCCTCCTCCTCCTCCTCCTCCTCCTCCTCCTCCTCCTCCTCCTCCTCCTCCTCCTCCTCCTCCTCCTCCTCCTCCTCCTCCTCCTCCTCCTCCTCCTCCTCCTCCTCCCTCTCCTCCTCCTCCTCCTCCTCCACCCACCTCCTCCTCCTCCTCCACCTCCTCCTCCTCCTACCTCCTCCTCCTCCTCCTCCTCCGTCCTCCTTCTCCCCCTCTCCTCTCCTTCTCCTCCTCCTCCTCCTCCTTCTCCTTCTCCTCCTCCTCCTCCTCCTCCTCCTCCTCCTCCTCCTCCTCCTCCTCTCCTCCTCCTCCTCCTCCTCCTCCTCCTCCTCCTCCTCCTCCTCCTCCTCCTCCTCCTCCTCCTCTTCTCCTCCTCCTCCTCCTCCTCCTCCTCCTCCTCCTCCCTCCTCCCCTCCTCCTCCTCCTCCTCCTCCTCCTCCTCCTCCTCCTCCTCCTCCTGCCTCCCCTCTCCTCCTCCTCGCCTCTCGTCCTCCTCCTCGTCCTTCTCACCTCTTTCTCCTCCTCCTCCTCCTCCTCCTCCTCCTCCTCCTCCCTCTCCCCCTCTCCTCCTCCTCCTCCTCCTCCTCCGCACCTCCTCCTCCTCCTCCCCCTCCCCTCCTCTTCTTCCTCCTCCTCCTCCTCCTCCTGCTCCTTCTTATCCTCCTCCTCCTCCTCTTTCTCATCCTCCTCCTGCTCCTCCTCCTCTTCCCTACTTTTCTCCTCCCCCCCCTCCTCCTCTGCCTCCTGCTTCTCCTCCCCCCCCACCTCCCCCTCCTTTTCTTTCATGTCCAGCTTGCCGCTCCTCCCTATCCCGCTGCTGCTGCTTATTCTGCTCTTCTACTGCCACTGTCTCTCGATGCATTCTTTGCTCTCTTTGTCTTCTCCGCCTCTGTGCCTCTTCAAGAGCAGTCCTTGACAAGTTTTCATTTACTGACTTTTCTTTGAATTGCGTCGATCTGTAAACACCTTTCGTGGTCGCGTCGAGGTTTTGTTACTTGTGGGCTTTCCTTGAACGTCGGGGATCCGTGCAACTTTGTGGCGCCCAAACGGAGCAATGTTGTGTTCTGCAACACATTCTTTTGCCAGTCCGATTTTCTCCTCATCATTTCCGCGTAGAGGAGACGAGGGGATTACTTGTCACGCAGTTGTACGATGAGCTCGTAGATTGGAAAAACGTGGTCGGGGATCCAGCCTCGGCGGAGCGGGCGGTCTTCCCTTGCTGATCAATACTTTGGCTCTTCGAGAATCCTCCCTGTGGTGGAGGCACTGCCCCTTGGCAAAGAGGCCAGCAGATTGTAAAGCCCCAGCAATACTTCTGATGATCGGCACCCGCACAGCGTCCAAAGGATGGGATCCTTTACGTCGGATATTTCTTCTGTCACAACCTTTACTTCCGCCGGAACTATCGTCTCACGCATATCGGACGAGCTAGTGAAAGAAAGCTTTCATAGAAGTGGCTGCGTTTGTCCACATGTTCCGGTAACGTGGAAAAAGTCTTGAGGAACGCATGTACCTCTATAGTGAACTTTTTAACATGAAAGATAAGGTTTG
>JAWQFJ010021179.1:0-7500 GCA_034096865.1 Theodoxus fluviatilis | reverse complement strand
GAATCTATCAAACATTTTATCACAGCAAGAGGATCTTTAAAAATGTCAGACAGACTGCCCGATCTACTCCGTAGATGAGCAAATCGAGGGCACTCCACCAGAACGTGCCGCATGGTGAGCCTGCACTGGCATTATCTGTGACAATTATCTGAGAGGCCCTGGATACATCAAGAGAAGCCTACATCAATACACATACTTAAGATACACGTGAGATTTTATCGAAAGACCATTCAAAATATATAGTACATATACTGGTGCTTCTAACGTCTTTCTTTAGCATTGCTGGATCCCATCTATACCACATTTTCCCTCACCAGTTAGCTTCCTGCGGTCATTTTTTTATTGTGTACTTTTTATGCGCCCCTGTCACTTCTGCCGAGGGAATGAACGACGTTCTGAAAGCGAAGGAGTTATACCTGACGGCGAAGCACCTTTGAAGCAAATGGATAACAACGCGAATGTTCAGAGTTGTTGTTTGATCTATCTACGCTGTCTGGGTCCTGCATTTTCTCGACAAAAGTTGGAGTGGCTTGGACATCTTTGTTACTACGTCAGGCCATTCCGAGCAGTTCCTACGTTGCACGTGGAGCTCTCCTACAGAGACCATTCCACCTCCTGAAAAGCAGAGGCTTTTACGGCCCAGAGGAGCAGCTATAAAAACGTCTTGAGTTCGAGAACTTTTCCAGAGGCAATGAAGACAAAGTATCTCAGAGTGAAAAAAAGTCTCCGGAGTTTTCAAGAAGAAATGCTGAAGGACGGGGGATGTGAAATATTCATAAAGATGAGACAGCGCTCTGACGGTGTTTTCGTCTGCTGAACATGATCTTTTGACTTTGTGCAAGCAAGCTGACTTTCGATCAAACAGAGACACACGTTGAAAACACAAGAGACTGCACACGTAATCTTCCTACCGACACGATAGTTAATATGAAATAATTGTGTCGCGGGCAGTACTAGTAAGCTGATGCCGTGCAGGTTTTTAATACGGATCCAGATATCTGATGAGGATAGAAAGGAAGCGAAGACAGATCCCGCTCCCAGCCGGTAAATGTCGAGAGTTCTGTGTCAGTGACACCGTAACACTACTAAAACACGTGAACAAACCAGGGACAGACATTTACGTCGGTAAATGTCGAGTGTCCTGTGTCACACTACTCAAACACTTGAACAAACCAGAGACAGGCATTTACGTCTCGTCTTACTGACGAGATATCCAGATGTCGTCAAAACTGTTATGCTCATATAATGTCTGTGCGAGCAATATTTCAGCTAGGTGGCTCCTGTAAAGCGAGGATTACGTAAACACGTGACTTAAATACTTAGACACTCGGTCCCCGCAGAAGAGGTAAACACATTCATTGTGAACAAATGTGCAAAAGAGCGGTGTGAACAAGTGCGCGATATCCTAATCGTTTGGGTACATCTCCTCGAGATATGGTGCAAACAGTAGCATACGTCTTTAGCGGTCCTTCAAAGCAGCTTGTGTTTGAGTGTTTGAGTGCCCTGGTTAGCCTGGCCCGACCCACTTCCCTACGCTGGGAGAACGGGTAGAGGTGAAGATCATGGACGCACGGCGACTGACGGTGGCAAGGAAACGGCATTTCGTTCATGCACCGACGTTTCAGTGTCATTCCATTTACGCACCTAGAGGCTACACCTCCCTTTATCTCATCACCATCACTAATCTCTCCACACCAACTCTCCCACCCCCACCCCCCCTTTTCACAAATCAGTCTTTGTCTACTAACCTCCCCCAACTGAACATGCAAATGTTCAGTTTCTCTTCACGGAAAACTGTTCAGGGAGGCTCAGTACTTGTGGTGAAGTCGATTCGATATCATTCGCTGAGCGGGACTCAAGGTGATCAAGTTCGGTTACTGCCACAATGTCTCTTCCTTCCAATACATCCAACACTAACTGATTCTTCTAAGGGGAAAGAGAATCCATCTATAAAAAAATGGTTCACTGGAAATACGATAATAACTTTCTAATTTCTTTTAGAGAGAGTATATTCTAACTAGTTATCAAGAATATTCTACAGAGGAAATTTACACAAAGACTGCGCACCCACATATTCGTATTTGCAAACACATAAACACACACGTGCGCGCGCGCACACACACACACACACACACACACTCACACACTCTCACACACACACACACACACACACACACACACACACACACACACACACACACACACACACACACACACACACACACACACACACACACACACACACACACACACACACACACACAAACCACACACACACACTCACGCACACACACACACACACACACGCACACGCACACTCACACACACACACACACACACACACACACACACACACACACACACACACACACACACACACACACACACACACACACACAAACACCACTAGGTTTTAAAATGTCGACACTCGTGATAGTCTTTCTAGCAAATAGGATTTTCGCGGCTCCCCATCGTACCGATTAACACCACAGATCAGCAGTCAATGACTCATGGATTCATTACTGGACCCCGTTTCCAAGCGGAGTGTTGGGAACGACCTCTGTGAGAGCCTCACGGAAGAGCAGGACAAGATGGATGTCTCCCAAAGAAGACATGACAACGATCGGTGTCTCTCATTCTGACTGGTCTGGGGTCGATGAGAAGTCTGAGAGGTGAGACCCGAGAGATGATGAGGGTTGGGGATAGGGTATGGGTGCACAGGGATGTATGTGGTAGTGGGGGGTGGGCTGGAGTGGAAAGGGGAGAGATTCCCTTACAGACTGAAGTCCAAATCCCATCAAACACTGCTTCTCCTGCTTCGCTGGGAACAGTCGTCACCAAGGCGTGATTGGATTTCTGGCAGAGATTGCGGCAAGCCCCTGTCCCCGCCCTACCCACCCACCCCGACCCCAACCCTCACCTCAACCTTCACTCACCACCCCTAAACCCTTACCCCCCCACCCCACTCACCCACCCCTCACCCCCGTCTCCTGGCACATTCCTGATCCTTAGCCTCATATCCATCTCCTACTATGCGGTTTGTATATCCATACTATGCGAACCTTTCTGACAAGAAAGGGGACTAACTTTTTTGTTTGGATATGCACGTGCCTGCCTATCTGAGGTTGCTGTCGGTGAGGATTGCAGTGCTAATGTCTGTGTGTCATCGAACCAGATGCCTTGTGTTCGTGTGTCTTTGTGTCTATCTGTTTCGTTGCCCCTGAGACTGCACTTCGTCTTCCCCTCTGTCTTTTTCTGTGTTTGTGTGCCCGTGTGTCTGTGTCTACTTGTCTCTCCATCTGTCGTCCGTTCATCTCTCTCTTTCTCTCTCTCACTCTCTCTTTCTCTCTTACTCTCTCTCACTCTCTCTCTCACTCACTCTCTCTCTCTCTCTCTCTCTCTCTCTCTCTCTCTCTCGCTCGCTCGTATACAGGAATCATCATACAAGTTAAACTGCGTGTGAGTGCTTATTTACAATAAAGCAGCGGATGACAAGGATTTTTTTAACGTTCCTTCTAAAAGAATGTAAAAAGATTGCCAAATCTGCTCATGCCTGTTGCTAAAAGCCATCTGAATTTTTCTGTGGAAAACGAACCGATATGTCACATGAAAAGAAGGAGTTTTGAAGGCTTTTGGGTAGTTCTTGACATCCTGTGATAAGCAGGGAGAGAAGATGTTTGAAGTCGAGCAAAGCGAGCGACGAGAGGTGTTATGTTATTAAACCCGCACGACAGGCCCCTATTTCCTATTCATATTTGGCCTTTACGACCTACATATGTCACTCAATGCATTCCTATCGCCGAACGTTGTGTAATATCATTTGGCAAAGAATTATTTGAAGCCATCCACAGGAGAATTTTCAAAGGAAACGTGCTTCTGTCTGCTGTCATCAATGGAAGACACGTGGTGTGTTTGGTCCGGCTGATGTACATGACGTTTTGTTGCAGAAAGAGCAAAAATGGAAGATACGTTGGTGTGGAAAGAAGATGAAGAAAAGCTTTTTAAAGCCTGGAATGATAGCGTCGTGTCATTTTCTGGGGCTGGCGATTGAAGTAATCTGTAATCCCGTCTTTGTAAATACATGTATGTTGTTCTGTACGAGTCTAAAATATCCGCGGCAGTGTTATAACGGAAAGCTGTTATTCCACTTTGAAATTCTGACACGACTCGTTTGAATGTGTTTTGATCGAAAGTACTGCACATGTTAAAAATGACTACTTCATTCCTACATACACACACACGTGTATTTAACACCGTCATTTGCTACCACCAGATTACGTATTCAGCTCACCCACCCTGATGTTTCTTTATCTGCAATGAAACACAAATAATTTGTCCACATGCTCAAGTCATGTGATGCATTGCGGCAGCAAACGAGAAAAACGTGTAACTGCGAATGACTGTTTCTTACAGGCTTTTTTCAGGGGCAGTCTCACCTAGACGGAAGCCAACGTCACATTGTGGCGAAAGCTGACGTCATCTTCCCAAACTGGTTTTTTCCCTTCCAAAGGGGCTTTGCTAGATGAAAACAAATCACCTCCATTTTAACAGTAGTAAGGGATATGGCTGTTTTTACACCCATTAGATGCAGTTAAAAAGCAATACAGGAATTGTGTACTGTCAGCATACAAGAACGATTTGATTCAGAGCAATGAAGAGGTATTTGGGAAAATGTGAAGAGTCCTATCCACGAACTGTGGCGTTCCGTGCAGAAGAAATGCGCGCGCACGCACACACACACACACACACACACACACACAGATTGATATATAGTAGAGGGATGTGTGGTTACCAGCTTGTCCAAACCTGGAGCCATCCCTGTAGAAACTGTCTAGGCCCAACCCCGGCACTCCACCTCTTCATCTGATACATAATATGAGAAAGAGAGAAAGAGAACTGAACTGAACTGAACTGAACTTTATTCGAAGGCCGACTGCCCATTTGAAAGGATCACAATACATAGCATTCATTCGAGTGTCTTCTAAAGTTCATTGGTTCTATACATCGTTTTGCATTCAGCTATTACTCCAGCAGCCAGATAGAGAGAGATGATGCCAATTTCTGCAACCACATAGGGTCAATTAACATTTTTTTCTTCATATAATGATAACATCTTTATGCAATACTAGAATTTGTCTCTTCTCGTAGTCTCATAGCATAGAAGATATACATTGCAACGTCTCTTGGTAATTTATTTTTCGCTCCTTTTAAAAGACGTCTACATTCTCTGTGTAAGCCTGGATGTACATGCGGTGAAATATATCTCTCTGAGGTGTCTATAATATCACAATCCAGTATAAAGTGTTTCTAATCCTCCACTTCATTACAAATTGGACAAGTAAGATTCTCCTTTCGTTAGGACTCTGCCGTTTGTTAATTCGGAGATCATTTATTCCCAATCAAAAACGAATGAATGCATCTCTAAACTTTTAATGGTGAGGATACTAACATATTTCTCTTGTCAAAATATATATTTAAAGGTAGAATACCACTCACATTTTTCACTGCAAGTATTACGTGCATCCCATGACTGAGAGAGAGGGAGAGAGAGAGGGAGAGAGAGAGAAGAAATGAGAGAAGAGAGAGACGAAGTGAGAGAAGAGAGAGAGAAAGAGAGTAAGAGAGAGAGTAAAAAAAAGAGAGAGAGAGAGAGAAGAAATGAGAGAAGAGAGAGAGACGAAGTGAGAGAAGAGAGAGAGAGAGAGTAAGAGAGAGAATAAAAGAAAGAAAGAGAGAGAGAGAGAGAGAGAAGAAATGAGAGAAGAGAGACAGAGAGAGACGAAGTGAGAGAAGAGAGAAAGAGAGAGAGAGAGAGAGAGAGAGAGAGAGAGAGAGAGTGAGCAATGTAAAGCATCTGCAAGTTGTATTTGGGGAATTCGTTAGTTTTGTCTGGTTAATTGATCTGAAATCTTACATAAATTAATACTTATAATTATATATAGTTGCTAATTCAAGGATACATAACAATCTATCCATGGATTGCAGAACAGATTCCTACCTGCCTCACGGCCAACCTACTCGTCGTTACTTGAGGAAGGTCGGGACAGACTTTTGAGGAATGGCATAGGCTCCCATCTTTCTCTGCAGGCAACCACTAGCCATCAATTACCGCCTTTTTTCAAAGGCGGTCAGTGGGACGCCATTTTGTCGTTCGAACGATCAAATTACAGTGCAAAGAAGTTGTAACTCAATCTGCCGGATGGCGCACGCTGGATGGCCAAGTCCTGAGCTGGCGAGTCACCATCTGGACGTTTTGAGCAACCAGAATTGAGTTTCCCCCAACTTGCCGTCGCTGCCTAACCCTTCGATTGCTGGAAGGGCAGCCACATTTCACGCCGCTAATACGGTTACTGAGCCACACCTCTTTGGCAAATTGTGTTTGGACTGCCACGGTGTATTGTCTCGCTCAGGATCTACCAGCGAGCAACAGAGGGACGCCAACATAGGGGAAATGAAGTTTGACCTGAAAAACTTCAGTCCAAATGAACCAGTTTTCACGTAGTTGACTTTCTGGAGCTACCTCTGGATGCTCGTTGCAGCCGAGTCCAATGTATGCTTCATCAGCCCTGGATGTGCTTCCTTTCAGACGGAATGGTTTGTTATCTGCGTGCAAAGTCGTGTCAGAAACGCTGTCTTTATCATCAGTGGCTGCAGTTAGATTTGCTGGTAATTGTGGTTACGCTCTAATGAAACTAAACTTTGTGCAACCACGTTGATCAAATCTTGCAGGTGCGTTAGCATCTAAACTAAATACAGAGTCTTGCACCAGTCTCATAACATGAGAAACCAGGCTTGTTTTCCTCGTTCATCACAAGTAAGTGCGAAATGACAGTAGGGCTAATGAAAAGGAATGGATATGGATTTGTACTGGGATGCATAGCTGTGTAATTCTTTGAATTCTCGACTCCCCTCCATCAGACAAAAGAACAGAATATTTTGGTGCCTCGGATTTCGCAGAATTTAGCGAGAGTTCACAAACTTTGGTTGCAAACAAATGGCTTCTTCTGATTAATATGCATTCGGTGATGCTCTACCAGTAGTCATCAAAGTTAAGCATTTACAATGATCCAAACTCAAAACCAATGATCCGACTCATTCTACACGGGAAGGAAACCGGCACATTTATTCAAGTGATCACAGAATGACTACCAAATGATATTTATCATGTGATACGTCACGACAACTGAGTACATGGGCGGTTAATCAAACGTCTTCATCATTCTTATTCTCACTTCCAATGTGTAACGATAATGGTCCTAAGCTTTTCCTCCGACAACAAAATTATTTTCATCTTATAATGGCACGCGCTAGTTGCTGCCGCGTGATCCTAATCCTAAAAGATCTGCAGCCAACTTCTGATTGAGACAATGAACCTAAAGGAAGCTTCTGCTGTCGTGTCCGTAGCTTCCAGCTGCAAGGTCATATCTTTCGGCTGCCCGCTCATCTGTCTGTTCGTTCCGAGCTGTCACGCCCAAGGTAGACTTCTCCACCTGACGCCGG
>JAWQFJ010021176.1:0-16666 GCA_034096865.1 Theodoxus fluviatilis | reverse complement strand
CGCTCTAAAGGTTAATTTCTATTTTCTTTTCTTTTTTAGGCGCTTTGAGTCTCACTGTGTGGGAGTATTGCGCGGTATAAAAGCGATCTATTATTATTTTTTATTAAAGGTCAAGGTCAAGCATGTGAGTCGTATGGGCTTTGCCCTTCTTGTTTTCCATGTGGTTGCTAAACTGCAAATGTGCCAGAACTAGCGCACGATCAGCCTCATCAGCCATCCCAGCAAGATCATGCTGAAAGTACTGCTGAACAGATTAAAACTTCAGGCAGAGAAAATCATTGCTAAAGAGCAGGCAGGTTTCAGACCAGGTAGGAGCACCACTGAACAGATCTTCAATCTGAGAGTCCTGTGTGAGAAACATCTACAACACCAACAAGATCTGTACCATGTCTTTATAGACTTTAAGAAAGCATTTGACAGTCTGGCATGCTGCGCTGTGGGCCACAATGAGAAGCTACAATGTCGGCTCCAAGATCATCAAAGTCGTCGAACATCTTTATGACAGAGCAACCAGCGCAGTCCTGTTCAATGGTACCACAGGCGAATGGTTCAGGACAACGGTCGGGGTCAGACAGGGCTGTCTACTCTCCCCCACACTCTTCAACCTCTTCCTCGAAAGGATAATGACTGATGCCCTAGCACACCACGAAGAATCAATCAGCATCTGTGGCAGAAAGATCTCCAACTTACGTTTTGCTGATGACATTGATGGATTAGCAGGAAGTGAAGAGGAGCTGACTAGTCTTGTTGAGCACCTGGACAAGACCTCACAGGCATATGGCATGGAGATCAGTGCCGAGAAGACCAAGGTGATGACGAACAACCCTCAGGGCTTCAAAATGGAAATCAAAGTGAAGGGCCAAAAACTGGAAGCTGTGAACAACTTCAAATACCTGGGATCTATTGTGACTGATGAAGGGTCCAAACCAGAGATACTGTCCAGGATAGCACAAACAACAGCAGCATTGACAAAGTTGAAGCCAATATGGCGTGACAGAAATATCACTCGCGTCGAAGATCAGGCTCATGCTCACGCTGGCCATCTCCGTATTCTTGAATGCATGCGAGTCCTGGACACTCACATCTGAAATGCAGAGACGGATACAAGCCCTGAAAATGAGATGCTATCGCAAGATTCTGAACATCTCATATAAAGACCATGTCACGAATGAGAAAGTCAGCAACAAGATCAGGAGAGCATTTGAACAGTACGAAGACCTGCTCTCAATCGTGAAAAGCAGAAAGCTGAAGTGGTACGGGCACGTGTCAAGAGGCAGTGGGCTGGCCAAGACCATCCTGCAAGGTACCGTACCAGGTGGGAGAAGGAGAGGCAGGCAGAGAAAGAGGTGGGAAGACAACATCAAAGAGTGGACAGGCTTGACCTTTTGCTGACTCACAGCGCGCCACAGAGGATAGAGATCGATGGAGGAAGATTGTCCGAAAGCCATCAGTGGTGCCTCAAGAACCCATCTCAGGGTTATGAAACTGAACTGAACTGCTCAACTTGCAGCAGTGAGCCCAAGTTGAAAACTGGAATGCTCAACCACACTTGCACTAGTTGGTACAAGAGAGGCAGCTAATATGGAGTATACTGTTATGGAACATTATTCATGAGTATTGGATAACTTCCCGGGTTGTTGCTGGCTTGACAGTTGTTACTTAGGAGCCTGCTATTTACCCGTCTCATTCTGTTATATCTTACTTGCAGGCTAGAATGGCGTTGCTGGAGATATTCACCAAGGCGTACCGCATCAAGCTGACAGGTCTCCGCACCAAGCTGAAGGACATGGGGCAGGAGTGGTCAGATGACCAGCTCCGCAAATTGCTCAAGGTAGGACACTTTCTGACCTTGGCTGCTCTCTTTGAGAGTGGCATGGAGGAGGATGTTTGAGACAGAAGTGTTGATCTGATGATATTTGTTTCTGTCTATCTTGGAACTGGAATGTTACTTGATTGTGTACATTTTGATTGGTGTCACTTACATTTTGTAAAAGTAATTCTTTTAAAATAAAGTTATTTCAGCATTTATACAGCATGGCCAATTTGAGAGAAGGTCAGACTGCTTGGAGATTTTTGACTCACATGCGAAGCAAAAATGAGTCTATTTACTCACCCGTTTCGTCCGTCCGGGCGTCAGTGAAAAACTTTAACATTGGATTTTTCTTGGAGACTATTAAGTCTATCAACACCCAATTTGGCATGATGGTGTATAATGACAAGGCGTCAAAAAACATACATAGTGACTTGACCTTGCGTCGAGGTCGCAGCGGCCGTAAATGTTTTAAAAAACAGCCATTTTTCACATTTTCCCAATTTTCTCTGAAGTTTTTGAGATTGGATATCTGACCTATATATGGTTTATAGGGCAAAGTAAGCCCTATCTTTTGATACCAGTTTGGTTGTTCTTGCTTCAAGGAACTATGGAAGATAACTGTTTCAAACTTCATAATTATGTGGGGCACATGTTATACTTTCATCATGAGACACATTTGGTCACATATCAAGGTCAAGGTCACTTTGACCCTTATGAAATGGGACCAAAATGGGGTAGTGAACTACTAAAAGTGACCATATCTCATGGTAGAAAGTGCCAATAAGCACCATTGTGCTTCCTATGTCTTGAATTATCAGCTTTGTGTTGCATGACCTTGGATGACCTTGACCCTTGTATTTTGGTAGGGAAAATGTGTAAAGCATTTCTTAGTGTATGATGTCATTGCTAGGTTTAGTTGTTTGACCTTGAAGGTCACCTGAAGGTCAAGGTCATGTAAAGGTCAAGGTCAAGCATGTCAGTCGTATGGGCTTTGCCCTTCTTGTTTTTAATGTGGTTCCATGAAGCTCTCTTTCAATCATGCATTTGTCAACAGCATTTGCTTTACTGAAGCTGTTTGTCAGTTTGAAATCTCCCCCTGTGGGTTAGGAGTTAAAAGAATAGACCCACCGTGTCTTCCTACATGATTCATAAGAGGCGAATAAATAGAAACATCATGACTGGATTTTTTTAAACTTGGAACTATTCTAGTGATTTTCATGCTCAATGACCTTATATAGCCTACAAAGGCTGATAGGCCATACAACTCCATCCATTCATCCATCCATCCATCCATCCATCCATCCATCCATCCATCCATCCATCGGTTTGAAATCATGTTGTGGCTAATTATGTTTTTGTCTCTTTTCTTCTGCAGTCCTATTGGGTGACCAAAAACACCACGTACTACTTGAAAGGAACTTATGTTTCTGTTTCCTTTTTCCTACAGTCCTACTCGGCTACTGTGTGACCAAAAACACTATGTTACTATGTACTACTTGAAACAAACTCATGTTCCTGTTTCCTTCATCTTGCAGTCCTACTATGTGACCAAGAACACCACGTACTACTTGAAAGGAACTTATGTTTCTGTTTCCTTTTTCCTACAGTCCTATTGTGTGACCAAAAGCACCACGTACTACTTGAAAGGAACTTATATTTCTGTTTCCTTTTTCCTACAGTCCTACTGTGTGACCAAAAGCACAATGTACTACTTGAAAGGAACTTATGTTTCTGTTTCCTTTTTCCTACAGTCTCACTCGACTACTGTGCGACCAAAAACACCACGTACTACTTGAAAGGAACTTATATTTCTGTTTTCTTTTTCTTGGAGTCCTACTGTGTGACCAAGAACACCACGTACTACTTGAAACAAACTTATGTTTCTGTTTCCTTTTTCTACATTCCTTCCCCCTGTGGGTTCGGGATAAGAATTGACCCACCGCGTCTCCCTACGGGATTCGTAAGAGGCGAATAACTAGGGACACCATGACTTGATTATCGTTTACTCCAAACTGTTCTAAAGACTCTCGTGCTTAATGGCCTTACATAGCCTACAAAGGCCGATAGGCCGTAAAACACCAACCAACCAACCAACCATCCTACATTCCTACTGTGTGACCAAAAACACCACGTACTACTTGAAACGAACTTATGTTTCTGTTTCCTTTTTCTTGCAGTCCTACTGTGTGACCAAAAGCACCATGTACTACTTGAAAGGAACTTTGCCAGAGTCCTGATGGCTAAATGAGCTTAGTGTAGTATCAAGTGTGCAAGGGATTCACAAACCAGGTCTGGATTGCCCCGCCCAGGGTGGAGGCCCAACAAACGCAGCAGTGGACTCGAGCCTTCCACCCACATACTGCCAGGAGCAGTTGC
Organism: Theodoxus fluviatilis; assembly: GCA_034096865.1. Lineage (NCBI taxonomy): Eukaryota > Metazoa > Mollusca > Gastropoda > Cycloneritida > Neritidae > Theodoxus > Theodoxus fluviatilis. Next base: position 12,477 of record JAWQFJ010021176.1, on the reverse strand, counting down.
CGTGGAAACAGATTATTGAAATCACTTGTGTGGGTTGACCTGGTCTCCACATATAGCTCTTGATTCTGGATGGGTGACGGGGTTTTGAAGTTTGGATTGCAACCTGAATGGATTATAGATGATGTGCTGAATCCCAGGCCTGATGTTTAGAGGTTGGTATGCAGAATTTGACAAGAGTACCAGTATTATTCCAAAGTCCCTGATTACATGTTACTGATGGGGACCCAAACAATGCTCGATCTGGGTGCAATGAATGGAGGATTATATGTCAGGGTTCTCGGATGTCTGTGGACTGCAAGTGGCAGGAGATGAGAAGTCTGAACCAGTGGGCTAGTTGCCACGACAGTTTGCTTGATTTTGTACTAAGCTTCATTTGGTTGATTTCTTCCTTGCATACCAACCCCAGTCTGTGATCTCTTTAAACAAAGAAAAACATAGTTAACCTTTGAATTTTTGTTGTGAGCTCAAATGCATCTTTTGAATATAGTCTGTGTGAGTGCATGCTCATTTGTGTGTTTGTGTGTGTGGTGTTGCATTTGAGAATTTTTGTCAAGTTTCAGAGTGAAATGTGAATTCAAAGACAGGAATTGGGGGTGGGGGGTGGGGTGGGGTGAACTTTGAAGTATTTCTCATGAAGCATACCACCAAGAGCTTGATCTTTTGACAATGGGCCAAGGATATAGAGACAAGCTGTGGTGTAGAACTCTTGCAGCATAAGTGCCGTAGAGATGCCCCTCCTCTGTGCCACTCTTCAGGAAAGGCTGCCCTTCAGCTTGGTTGCACAGCAGCTGCTCTTGTGCTTCAAGAATACCAACAGCTTCATGCAAGAGCAACACTGGATTTTAATCTAAAAGACAACATATGATTGGTCAACAGATCAACATTGGCAAGAATATCACCAGTTCAACATTGTGGTGGAACTGTATACTGCCAGTCTGTTTGCAATGGATGAACTTTTTCTCATCGAGAACCTGCTCCTTACATGCAGAAACTCTGTGCCAGAAAATTGTTCTCATTGTGTACCATTGGAGGAGGGAGCATTGAATGGAACAATGCCACAAACTCGAAAGCTGGAAAACTGTTACTGTGGTGATGTAAGTATGGCAAGGACTGATTGCTAACATTTTTGGTACCTCGTTGTGAAGGAATTTAAAAACAGAATTGCTGAAAGTCTTCTTTTGTAGTAGAAAACCATATAAAGATTAATGAAAACTGTGTACTGAGACAACCGATGTACCTGCTTAATGACCAGAACTGCTTCATCCATTTCTATGATGAAGAGGGAATCTTCTAGAGTTATGCACATTATATAAACACACACACACACACACACAAACTGAACAGACAGCTGATGAGCCAGTGCAGTATTTTTGGAGGATTTGCAGCATCAGCTCATGCTAACAGTAACACGGTATTCTTGTGGAGACCCTCCTCAGGAGGCAACACTGAAATAGGCTGTTGTCAGAGAACAAAGCTGCCGAGTTAACTTGCAACCTGGAATCCCTCCCCACCTCTCCCAAGCTGCTGCTTGCGGAGAAAGGTGTACTTGTGCTTATTGTTGCTTGAGACAGGATTAATGAATATATCAGCTGCTAGGGTTGGATAGCATGAATAGGAATGTCTTTACACTGAGAGGCTCAAATGGCTGCCAGCTGAACTGTTGACAGCCATGGTATGAACTGTTGTAGGCTTTGATCTGGACTTGAATGCTGAGCCCAAAGATCCATGTATGTCCCCCCCATTATCATGCATTGTAGCCTGAAGTGGTTGACTTCTACAGAGAAAAGACTTGATTAATGCTTTGTGAAAGGAAAGTGAATGTTCATGAGGGACATTTGTAATGGTCCAGTTCACTGAAATAGTGAGGAAGACAGAATTACTCCTATTTATGGGACAGATTTTGATTGATTTAAAAGTACAGCACCCACTCTAAGAGAAAAAAGACTAGCATCAGTAAATGAAAAGTGGATGTGCAGGATTGAAATTACTGTTGCTTTACTCCATGAAACTCTGCATTTTGAATCATTGATTGAAAAACTAAGACACCATACAAAATATTACTTTGATTTTGAAAATAGTAGTAGATGTTTTGGAATTATTTAAAAACTCCAAGTTCAAAGGTTTGATGACAAATGAAAAGCATAATTTAGGAATGGTGAATGTTGGGAAATTAATAGATTTTCAGTAGTTATGACTTGGAGAGTAGCACAAAGCACATTCTGGGTTAAAAATGATGGACAGTTAGCCTTTTCTTTTCACTGCTGTGGCAGAATGGACTCTTTGAAAACTGAAGAGCTCTATGGGGTCACCATGAGAAGGACCTAGAGGAAGAATCCAGAACTTCATAAATGTGCAGTGACATGGACTTCATGAGTGACTTCAAGACCTAATGCAGTGTGATTTTGTGGACAGGGTCAAAGCCATATCCAGACAAGTTGCTGCCATACTGGATGGCTTCAGGCTCCGATCTTTGGTCAGACTTGACCGGCATATGGGTGTTATGTTTCATTGTTCTTTTCACATTCTTTTGGATGTGAAATCCAAAATGACTTTCCCATGGAAAGCTTGATCCTGCAAAGTTCTGTGGCCGAGTTGCTGATTGTGATTTATGTCTGTCATGTCGGTGCTGGCAGTCTAAATTTGTAGGAAGCATGTGTCTCTGTCGGAATTCTGTTTGAAAGAAGAAAATAATGCATAATTCCCCCCCCCCCCCCCCCCCGGAAGCTTGTTGTGACTGACAGATGATAATAGGTTGGAAGTGTGGCCAAATATTGCCTGACCCTGTGTAAGCAGATGTCTCCACATAGAAATGAATTGCGCACCTCATTTTTGCATTTCATAAATTACTTGCCATTCACCCACAAACCTGTTTAGTCATATCGAATTATCTTCATGCATTTTATGGAGGGAAAATGAGCAATTGTAACATGGAAGTACATGAATTTTGTATATGAGGAGTTGATAGTAGTGATTTCAAAAGCAAATTCTATTTTTGCATTTTGCACAACCAGTGCTCATATATCAGTATGTTGGTGGCATGAAAGTCAAATGTGTACCTTTTTTGGCCCGACGGATCAATTGTTTTGAAGTTGTGTTCTCGTAGCATGAAGGACACCAGTGCAGGACAGAGTGGTGCAAAGGTTGGGGTAAAAAAGGCAGACATGGGAACCTATCCACTGACCTCATAGTGACCATCTCTATTGATTGTCTACAGGAGGCTCACTGCTTGCACACCAGTGCCACCACCCCCATACAAAACCACTGGCAATGTCATCAGTGGTTTTTACTTGAGTCCAGTGATTACTAATATTACCATAAGTCATTGGGGTTATGTCAACAAGGTCTGAACGCTCTTGAAGGGCGGGTGATATGTTCACAGGTGCAATACATGATCATGAGAAAGAACATGCGCATGATGGAGAGTATGGCAAAATGATTTGTATTTAAGACTTGTGTCAGTAGGTTATGTGGTGCCTATACTGCTTTCTTTAATACTCCATGTTCACTATTGAAATTCAAACTTGTTGACTGAAACTTATATTTCTCAGAAATAATGCCCTAAGAAAAGACCTACTTGGTTACGCTCTCTGCATTACATGCAGAAATGTACCAATTTTTCTCATTTGGTTATTACAGCCTTTCTCAACCTGTGACACCCACTGGGTTGAAGGTCTTGCAGTTGGTCCTGGTTCCGGTGGAGGAAGATGCAGTCATGTATATATATGTCAATTTTGAAATATTTCCAAATGAGTATGTTTATGGCTATCACCAAGTGAGAAGACCGAGGAAACTGAATATGATTTTGTCAGAAGAGCCTGAAGAAAAAAGTCCAACATCTATAAAAACCTTTCTCGAAGTCATTCCCACCTGGTAGTGTGGCCTTTTATACATGCTGCTGATGCATGGCCATAGAAGATGAAAACAACTTGTGCCTGTTCATATGCTGTTGTGCATAAGCACTTCAGTACATTTCGTTTGCTCAGTTTGACTGAAGAGAGAGGGTTGAAAAATAAAAGGACTCGTGCTGAACTGTCTGTTTATGATGTGTGTATGGATTCCAAGTTCTTTTATAGACAGATACTTTATTGTGGGACTTCATTATTTTTTCTTTTTACATGAAATGCATAGTGTCTTAAATGAAATGTGCTTTGGGAAATAACAGTAAGCTAGAAAGCTCAATCTGAACTAGGTCACCATGGAGACCAGTCAAATTCACACTTGACATTGTAGGCTACTGTAGTGCACTCGGCATTTGCGCTTTTACAATAGTGAGTCACTAAATTAAAGCATATTAATCATTGTTCTAATCATTCCTTGTTTGGTTTTTTGTCTCTTTTTTCCCCACCACAATATGTTCATATTTTTGTTCATCAGCAGAATGCAATTTCTGAAAGAATGGAAAATGATTGATCAGTGGAACTTTATACTTGTTGATCATCTACATGTAGTTAAAATCATGACTAATTCTGTGTGGAGAATTGGACCTTCAAGTGACACGGAGAACATGTGGATCAAACTGCTTTGCGAGAGTCTTTGTAGGCCAAGAATGAAGCCATGGAAAATTGTGTGTGACATGTCAGTTCTGTGGCGGCACCCAAAACTGAATGCTTTTAGGCCGTTAAAGTTGTGTCAATGACATTCAGGGGTGTTTGTGAGAGCCAGGAGGACTGAAGTTTTGTTGAAATAAACTATTCAATACATCTATTAGTTAGGGTAGTTTTGTCCTCTGCATGCTGGGTTAAGATGATATGTAGGGTTACAAGCACTTCACAGCATAAATGCCACCAAAGACACTTAGTAAATCATATCTCTGACTTGATTAAAAGTCACTGAGAAGAAATTGAAGGGAAGTTTTTGAGTCGGAAAGCAGCTTGAGCAACCACACAAAACAGAGCCTACAGAAAACTGAAGTGGATAAATTGTTTATTGTTAGAATGTTTAGTAATGTCAGCAAAATCAATGGCGCGCTCTTTGCTGCGACAGGTCGTGTGGTAATGTCTCTCGTTCTTTAAGTTTTTGTGTCAGTTTTCCCGTATTTTGTGTACTGAAAGTTTGCAGAGTGACCTGAAGAAGGACGAATCGGCGTACAGAAATGCCGTGGAGGAACTGGTGAAGTGGTGCGACGACAACTTTCTGGAACTAAACGTGACCAAGACCAAGGAGCTAATCATAGACTTTCGACGAGACAACAAGACCACGGTCGATCCCATCGTCATCAAGGGCGAACCAGTCGAGATGGTTGATACATACAAATACCTGGGCACCATCATCGATAACCAGCTTGATTGGTCACCGAACGTGGACGCCGTGTGCAAGCGGGCGAACCAGAGGCTTTTCTTCTTGAGAAAGCTGCGGCAGTTTCGCGTCAACTCTGAGATTCTCCACCTCTTCTACCAGGCGACGATTGAGAGCGTCGTCTCCTTCAACCAGCTGTGTTACCACAGCAGTGTGAGGAAGGGCGACATGGAGAGGCTGGAGAAGGTCGTGGATGAAGCCGGCGCCATCACTGGCTCCGACCTCCAGCCTCTCAGTGATCGCTACCCCAGTGTGGCCCTGAGGAAGATGGGCAAGATTCGATCTGACGACCGCCACCCTCTGCACCAGGCATTCGCGTCATGCGAACCCACTCGTGAATCCTCACGTCGCCTGAGGTGCTGGCCTGCCAGAACAAACCGCATGAGGGATTCGTTCCTCCCGACAGCCATCCGTCTCTTCAACGAGTCCCGGTGAATGGGTAGTATGCATGAAGATTGTTGTGAGACTTGACGTGAATGTGGGACCAGGAGTGACGCGAACTGTGACTGAAGAGTGGGTGATGTGAACTGTGACTGTGAGGATGAGTGATAAGAGTTGTGACTATGTGACCAGGATTGATTTGACATATGACGGAGAGATTGGAGTAAAGTGAACGGACTGCGAGGACTTGTAGTGCTGTGAACTGTGACAGAAAGGACTATGAATGGTGTGAACTATGTAACAACAAGGAGTAACATGTGAGAGTGTGTGTGTGTGTGGGGGGGGGGGGGGGGGTGCATGCGTTATACGTTGATGATCGTGTATGTGTTATGTGTGCTGTGCGAGTGTGGTTGTTGATGTGCATGCAGGATGACGAACATGATGGTGGGGGGGGGGGGTTCTTGTACATGTGTTATGGATGAAGAGAAGATCGGGTATGTGTTATTGCGTGACGATGATTGTTTGATGTGCATGCTTGTGTCTTTGTTCCTTCTGTGATTACTTGTTTTGGTGTAAAATGTTTCTCTATTAAATTGAATTGCCTCTGATGGACTCCTTAACTTGAACGATATGATTGAGTTAATTAATGTTGAACTGTTTTTGTTTTTGTATGTATGTATTATGTTTTTGCCACCGACAAAACGAATTTCCTTGTGATCAATGAGGACAATAAAGTATCTTGTATCTTGTATCTTAATGAGCTACTTTCAAATCCTAGGCATAGAACTGGTTGCTGTTAATTTCTTTCAACAAGAAGATGTACAGTCTCAAGAGTGTCCTCTGATGCACAGCTTGAGCTGTAATACTTAACTGCCACATGTGATGTGTGCACATTTCCCTTGAAAGGTGGTTGCAGCCCGGCCTTTACAACTTCAAAGTCAGACTTGACTGTTTCTTCTTCTTTTTTGAAGGCCATAGACGAAGTAATTTTGTTATTAATCAAAATGTAGCAAAGAATAATACTGTAATTCTCGAGCTATAGGGCGCACCCTATGATACAATGTATTCCCAACATTAAAGAAAAAGACAGCAGAAACCACATATGAGGTGCACCAGCATAAAACGTACATTTGATAATTCGAGGAGTACACAAGCACTAAGCCAGAAAAAGGGGAAGAAAACAACCTTCAATCTACATGTATGTCGTGAAACTCGTCAGCAAGGGAGAAATTTATCAAAGCACAGAAATGGAAATTTTCACTCTACATTAGCAAGAATGAATCTGTACAGAGGTGAAGAGTAACCAGGAAACCTAAGGTGGAGGACACTGTATGTGTCTGTCAGCGTTGGCAGGTATGAGAGAACATAATCGTCGAACACTAAAGGTATCATCTCGGTGCGTGCATATGAACGTAATGTGGGATATATTTCTGTTTGCAAAATACTAAGATGATACCGTTGTTGACCAAAGAGACATCTCAGAATTTGCACTGTCATAAATTTTGTAATAATACATATATACATGAATGTTCGATGATCGAACACGTCTAATTAATGTTTACGAAAATGCACTTTTCTTTTTTGACTCACATGCGAAGCAAAAGTGAGTCTATGTACTCACCCGTTCCGGGCGTCCGGGCGACCGTACAAAATTTAACGTTGGATTTTTCTCTGACACTATTAAGTCTATCAACACCCAATTTGGCATGATGGTGTATGATGACAAGGCGTATAAAAACATACACAGTGACTTGACCTTGCTTCAAGGTCAAGGTCGCAGGGGCCGTCTAAAAAACAGCCATTTTTCACATTTTCCCAATTTTTGACTGAAGTTTTTGAGATTGGATACCTGACCTATATATGGTGTATAGGGCAAAGTAATCCCTATCTTTTGATACCAGTTTGATTGACCTTGCTTCAAGGTTAAGGTCACAGGAGCTCTTTAAAGCTGGATTGTATACATATTTTAATGACCTTGACCCTGAACTATGTAAGATTAATCTTCCAAACTTTATAACATTGTATTACACATGTTATACCTTCATACTAGGTCACCCATGTCGTCCGTCCGGGCCTCTGGGCGTCCTGTAATCCTTAAAAAACTTTAACGTTGGATTTTTCTCGGAGACTATTAAGTCTATCAACACCCACTTTGGCATGATGGTGTAGGATGACAAGGCCTCACAAAACATACACTGTGACTTGACCTTGCTTCAAGGTCAAGGTCACAGGAGCTCTTTAAAGTTGGATTGTATACATATTTTGAAGTGACCTTGACCTTGAACTATGGAAGATAACTCTTCTAAACTTCATAACATTGTAGTACACATGTTATACTTTCATCATGAGACACATTTGGTCACATATCATCAAGGTCAAGGTCACTTTGACTCATGAAATGTGACCAAAATGGGGTAGTGAACCACTAAAAGTGACCATATCTCATGGTAGAAAGTCCCAATAAGCACCATTGTGCTTCCTATGTCTTGAATTAACAGCTTTGTGTTGCATGACCTTGGATGACCTTGACATTGGGTCTAGGTCACATGTATTTTGGTAGGAAAATGTGTGAAGCAGTTCTTAATGTATGATGTCATTGCTAGGCTTAGTTGTTTGACCTTGACGGTCACCTGAAAGTCAACGTCATGTAAAGGTCAAGGTCAAGCATGTGAGTCGCATGGGCTTTGCCCTTGTTTATTTTTTTTTTGCTCCCATTTCCTTCATACTACCTCATTAACGCAGCATGAATTTGTCATAAAACTTTGACATGTAGATTCGTTCACAAGATTTTGTAAAAAATTACGACATAGATAACGAAAGTCTACGTGAGTTTGTTCAAAGGCAAAACATTTCAAGTTCGCTAAACAGCCATCGATATAAAATGACCATCAACGTCGGCAAGAAACAAGCTAAACTGTCAAACACTCAACCCTTTTTGCTTGAATTTGCAGGAATTGACATACGGGTTGGTGTTCTGTTTACAAGACGTTGAGCTGGTGGTAACTGTGACGGAGGCACTAGTGTGGGTTTCGGATTTTGAACTCGCCTTAATTAAGCTTTGTTGACATTAGCAACTGCGCATTGCCAGTGGAACCTACAAACGACTCTCATTCCTTATTTTTCTTCTTCTTCTTTTTTTGCACTACAATACATTTGTAGAAACAAAAGACGTTCAGATGTGCTTACAAAATTGAGGAGATATATATATATATATATATATATATATATATATATATATATATATATATATATATATATATGTGTGTGTGTTGCCTCTTCTCTTGCAATATCTTGTTGAACGAGGGTTCTCCTAGCTTGTGCTGGGAAGTCGAAGTTACAAACGCTGCATGGTGGTCGTTTTCGATAAAACTTTATTCACGCACTGCTCGATTCACAGCGGTGACAGTAAACACTAAAACAGTATCGTCGTACTTGTAGCAGCTTCACTCTATGCCCAGAGCCACAGAGGAATCACTCCTTACAAGGGAGGACTCGTTTATCCGCTAGTTAAGCTCTCACCCTAACTCTGTCGTATCTACTGCTCGTGTCTGTCTCTCGCTTTGTCGCGCCTTATTTAATACAGGTTCCAGAGCCTTCCAGAAGCTAGTACAATATTCTCTCACGCTCGAGCTGGAAATCGACTAACATCACGTGACCCAACAAGACAATTTTAGCCCGACTCGACCACGTGACTGGGCAATGATCTAAGTGGAATGACCGATATAAACAATGTGACTGCGCTACGATCTTCTCGTAGGATCCAGAACCTTCACAACATATATATTCACAATATGTATGTGTGTATATAATATATATATATATATATACGTTTTCTAAACATGAAAGGGAACGTATTGAGGAAGAGGTTCAGCGTCATACGAAATTTTCTACGCATGAGACGTATCTGAATATAATGAGGCGTAGGGGTTCAACTGACTCGGGAAAGAGTTGCGACTTTTCGTCTGAGATATATAATCGATACCAATTTCTAAAATGTGTTTGTACCATGTTCGTGAGCTCATTATCAAAGGGGCACTGCCATATAGACTATGGTTGTTATTTTAGACAGGATCAAAGAATATAAATTCATTAATTGATGTATGGTCTTTGACAAGATGAAAGGGAAAGGAAGTTCCGGTAAATAATTTTTGTTTTTGTTTTGGCATGTTGCACACGTTATTGAACCAAAACTAATATTAACGCATTCACACACAGGGGTAGGTACATCATAGATGTTTACCAAGTAGACCTTTAATCATTCACACAGGCAGAATTACACGCACTGAGAGATTTACGATACAGGGTCAAGGTATTTAAAGAAACCCATAATTTTTCTGTCCCAGGGATAGAACCACGGCACTGCGCCTCGCCCATCGTCAAACCCCAAAGCATGCTCCGATTGCTCGTTTATCTCCGCCTGTCCAAAGAGGTTGTATCAACATGGAAGTAAAGGCTGAGGGGCTGACAATGTAATGATGCAATAGGGGAGATCACTGGGGGTGGGATGCATGTGTCTGCGATTCCCTTCACCAGTGAATGGCAAATATTTTTTTTTTTTATGTATCTCTCTGTGGTGGTCGGTGGTAAGGTTGTAGTCAAGTAAGACGCAGGGGCGAAGTCGAGTTACTTTCCACTATTTATTGGCCGTTGGTGCAAGCTCCTAGTAAATGAACTTCTGGACCCTGGTGGTGAAAAGGTCTCCCTGGCTGTGTGCCGTCTCCCCCTCCGCCCCCCCTCGATCCTTAACAAAGGAATGCACGGACCTCACAGGAGCCAGGGGATGGATTGTTTCCCAGATCCTAACCCTGGTTCCTGGGTTCTGCTTCCATTTGGCAGAAAGGAGAGATTACTTAATCTAACTCGCTTTGAAATTACATCTTACAAATGTTGCCTCATTCAGCATAACACAGTCCGGTTGCTGAGGGCAGAGATTTGGCCAACCCCGGAGTCCTTGCACAACAAACTGTACCGGCCGGTGGATGCGCTGCAGAGGACCACTGATTATATTTCAAGATCTGGACTCCAAGTGTGATCGGCGATCGAGAAGAAGAAGAATAACACAGTCTATTGAATGAATCATATGCCGTTGCAAGTAGCTGTCTTACTTGAGGGAAAACGTCAGATTTATTGTCAAAATGTTACCATTCTGATGCCAGAGTAGGGAACGGTTGACTAGCCAAGGGTCACGCTAATGTAACAAGTGACTGACAGGGCAGCTGCAACAACAGACCACAACAGAGGAGGGGTCTCATATCGAGTGGTCAGCTGGTCAGCTTGCATGACACACAGGATGGGGAGGGGGGGGGGGGGGGGGGGAAGCATTGGACAGGTCTGATACACAGGATGGGGGTGATGTGGGAAGAGACCCAAGCAGAGACATTTCAATAGAGGATGAACACAGTAGATGTATAATACACTTGGTGATAGGTGCACCTCATGACACACCCATGTGTACAGGAGCTGCTGGCTGGTCCGAGGCGTGATGATAATGGCCTGGACCAACCCAAGACCGTGGTGGCAGTGGTCTCTCTGGGGTTGTGTGCCGTTTCCCCCATAACAAGGGAATGCACGGACCTCATAGGAGCCAGGGTGTGGATTATTTCCCAGATCCTAACCCTGGTTCCTGAGTTCGTGCTTCGATTTGGCAGAAAAGAGAAATTACTTAATTTAACTTGCTTTGAAATGACTTCTTACAAATGTTGTCTTATTAACCGTAACACAGACTATTGAATGAATCATATGCCGTTCCAAGTAGCTGTCTTACTTGAGGGGAAACTTAAGATTTATAGTCAAAATGTTACAATTCGGGTGCGAGAGTGGTGGAGCGATTCATTAGCGTCGGTTGACGCAAATCTAACATGTGACCAACAGGGCAGCTGCACCAACTATTAGACCACAGCAGAGGAAAGGTCCCAGAGCAGTCAGCTGGTGTGCTTGCATTGCACACAGGAGGGGAAAGGGGGTGGGGATTGGACAGTTCTGACACAGCATGGGGAGTGGGAAGAGACACAAGCAGGGATATTTCAATAGAGCATGAACACAGTAGATGCACAATACACTTGGTGATGGGTGCACCTTATCACAAGTAGCTCGACTATATTAAGGCATCCCCAATCAAGCAGCATAAAAAATCAACGGGCGTCATCTTGTAGGGGTGGGGTTGTCTTCCCGTGCCTGGTAGCACGACCTACTCTCGTCCGCCATACCCGCATAAAGAGAGAGCCGGGCAGATAACTCTGCGACGATTTCCGGTTCATACTTTGGGACGGTTCATAGTCATACTTTGGGTCGTTACAAGGCCGACTCTAAGCCGACAGCGTGTACGGATCAGTTTCCGATTCCTCTTCTTCTGTCAGCAGTTCGTGCACTATACCTATGATCTGCTCCTCTAAAACTGCATCTTTTTCATCTTCGGAAAAAGGGATCACATCGTCCTTCTCATCTGATGCTTCTTTCACAGCGATTTCAACAACATCATCATCGTCCTGCCGCGACGCCATTGTGATTTAGCCTGGAAAGCGCCTCTTGCCACATGTGTAAACAAAGTCTGGCAGTGCCTTATCCTCTTCACAGACGATCTACAATGTTCCTCACTATCTTATAAGAGAACTAGACTACCTCGACTGGTTAAGAGCCCCTTACAACACGCACAAGAAATTTACATACGCACCGCATCATATGATGCGGTGCGTCGTCAACCGTTGCTCACCTCACCGCATCATATGATGCGGTGCGTCGTCATTGAGTTGTTTTAAGGTTGGCTAGTACGCTCCACCATACATTACTAAGACCGCGCACTCG
>JAWQFJ010021175.1:25000-37851 GCA_034096865.1 Theodoxus fluviatilis | reverse complement strand
GCCGGAGGAGTATTCGCGATGCGGCCGCGAGTATCCTAGCGTTAAGAATTTTAGAAAGAAAACCAAGTGTTGCGCGTAGAAGAAAGTTTATCTGATTTTTGGAGAACTACCACTGTGTCCGAGAGCAGAGCGACGTCGTCAGCAACCAGCAGAGCACTTATGTCTTGTGTGTTTGGTAAGATCTTTACAACTGTCACAACCGTCTTGAGGCCGCCTGATGCTACAAACGTTCTTTCCTCTTTAAAATTCAAGCAAAAAAAAAAAAAAAACAGTTGTTAACAATGTAATTATTTAATTATACAAAAACCTGAATTCAACCGCCCTACCAAAACAGACACGGCCGGACAAGACGAACAACAAATAAAACACCGGTGATAGAGTCTCTCTCCAAGTCCAGAACAATATAATAATAATAATAAAATGGAACGTCTTCACCTCGGTGGTGAGATCCTACAGAGGATCTTCAGCTGTATCATTGTTCGTGTCGACACTCAACGTTTCGTCGTCCATCTTGCAATCCACTCCGTCACCAGTCCTTCTTGTGGTCCTCTCCTCCCATGCAGTCGTCGTTCTCCGATGAGCTGACGGTGCCGCCATCGTCTTCCTCCTCTTCTTCCTCTTCCTCTTCTTCTTCCTCTTCTTCTTCTTCCTCTTCCTCTTCCTCATCTTCTTCCTCTTCCTCCTCCTCATCCTCCTGCTGCTGCTCGTTCAACTGATCTTTTTTCCCCTTCCTATTTTCCCCCAATCGTCTTTCAACCTGGGGCCGTGGTGACGTTTCTTCTCTCTCTGACGTCATCCCTGGCGGACGTCATTCTCCTCAAAACAATGTACTATTTTAACTTCAGAAAGAGCACAACAAAAATATCAAAGCACAACACTGATAGCACAACCCATAACCTTTTCCCATCAGGGCAACAAACAAAAAAAATAGGTTGATATAAAGGAGCGGAGTAAGCCAGCACGTGACAAAACCCCCCACCAAGATCATACCACGGGTATGATTACTCACAGGCACGTCTGAGATAGTCCGCTCCGACGTTCATGCTCCTTGGGATCACTTTCACATGAAGGAGAAAGTGTGCAATTGCAGAGGCCACCTTGCTAGTCGTCCATCTGACATCTTCATCCGGTGAAGGTAACTGAGTGGCTGATGATCGGTTTCCAGGGTGAAGTGTCTGCCGAACAGGTACACGTAGATCTTCCCTGTGGGCCCAGACGACTGCAAGACACTCCTTTTCCACGGTCGAGTAGCTCACCTCTGCCCCTGACAGTTTGCGGCGGATGTACGCAACGGGGTGCAACATGCCGTTATGTTCGTGGAGTAACACTGCACCAAGTCCTCGGTCGGAGGCGTCCGTCCTCAAGACAAAGTGCTTCTCCCAATCTGGTAACTGCAGCACTGGGGAAGTACCTAGTGTCACTTGAGTCGATCAAAGGCATAACAACCCCCAACCTCGACTGACACTGACGAAAGCCTTCACTGACGAGCGTACTGTTCATGGAAGGTCACAGCTGTCGTTGAGTTTCACACACAGGTCGCGGCTGTCGACAATCCAGCCCTACAACGCTCACACATCTAGAAACCCAGCAGTCACTCCAGCCCTACAACGCTCACAAATCCAGAAACCCAGCAGTCACTACAAACTAGGCACGGACATGGCCAATGCTGATCCAGGAAACTTCCACCCATGCTTGGTTCAACAGGTACACGTAACACTGGATGATCAACTGCTTCCAGGCAACGTCTCACAACTGCTCAATAGACGAACATCCACTGACATGCATATGCTGTATGCTTGCAACAAGTTCTTCAAGAAACAATGCTGAATCACATTTTCTAAACATCTATAACATCAGGCAACCCCTTGAACGATAGTCCAGATGTAGTCAACAAGGAGCTCCGAGAGATCTGCAGAGAAGGTTTGCTGTCTCTGTCTCTCTCTCTGACTCTGTCTCTGACTCTGTCTGTAAACCTGCACATGTCCACTGCTCTCCTTGCCAGAAACAACCCAGCGAAAGGGACTGCACGACAGCTTTGAAACTGCACAAGATAGTAAGTCCACAGAGAGGTACATCTTAAACGATTTCCGAAGCAGAAGGAATCAGAATTGATGTACATGTTCTTCTTGATCATCAAGCAATGAATAAGGCTCTCAAGTTAGATTTGTTACATCTGAACACAGTAGCTTCAGACCAGGCTGTTAATCTCACTGAATTGCTACCGCCATTCCTCCTCTGAGCAAGATTTCACCCCCCCACCAAAGTAACCTCCAGACGACAGCAGATTCAGGCAACACCGAAAAAAAATACTACGACCGCTCTGCTCGCCACGTTGAGTCTTTTTCTATTCCATCCCCTTATACTTCTCACCCTCTCTATCAGCCCTGTCACACCTCAAGACACAACATCACAATTAACAGAGGCAGACAAACACAGGCACTGCACCACACTAGGAGGGTGCATAGGGCAACCCCACACTAACTGCCGCTCTCACTAGACAGCCAAAAAAGCACACGCAAGCACGGGAGGGAGTATTGGAAAATCTCCGCGCCCCTAGGGAGAGAGAACAGGAAGACGGATGCCTCAATGTTGCGACCTCTAATGCCGCAACACCCCACAGACTCCCACAAAGGCGAGAAACGACCAGCTCCCTGCCCTGTCACGTATTACCTTCTTGTACACAACGAGACAATAGACATTGCTAGAGGCTCAAAAACAACAGCTATGAACCAAGAGGTGGGGAGCTACCTCCCAGACCCAGAAAAGAGCAAGAATAAAAAGATGTGGGGCGCTACACCCAGAAAAGAGCAAGAATAAAAAGAGGTGGCAAGCTACCTCCCAGAAACGTCGACACAAACCAGCAAATCCATCGCTCAGGTCTGCCCAAGCAAGACCCAACGCTGTAACGAAACAGCATGCCCAGAACAGGGCACCGAGAGAGACACAAACCAGCAAACACATCGCTCAGGTCTGCCCAAGCAAGACCCAATGCTGTAACGAAACAGCACCGCCCAGAACAAGGCACCGAGAGAAAGCTCTCGACATACCGACCCATCTTACCAAAAGAAATGCACTATCTGAATCACCCGACACACACTACAAAGAGTTATCCCTATCATGCACGCTAGCCCTTCTTCCATACGCGGCGTGGTAAGCTACCAAGGTGCCTAGACTTTCACACATGGCGGGGACGAATCCGACGCGCCTCTTCCATACCCTTTGGGACAAGCTCGGAGCACCCTCTCTCACACTACCACTTCTTTCACACATGGCGTGGTAAACCACCAAGGTGCCTAGACTTCCATACACGGCATGGGTGACTCCGAAATGCCTCTTTCACACATGGCGTGGTAAACCACCAAGGTGCCTAGACTTCCATACATGGCATGGGCGACTTCGAGATGCCTCTTTCATACATGGGGGACACGCTCTGAGCATCCCTCTCACTGCTAGCATTTCTTTCATCCTGGTAGACTAATAAGAATGGCGTCCCACGATGCCAGGAAGGCAAGGACAGGTATCTTCATGCTGTCCTCTGTCGCACCATCCACTAGGCGCCGGCTAGCGCTGATGGGGAAGGAATGGGCCTCTCTTCACTGGGAAGAGAAAAATGGCGTCCCTATGATGCCAGGAAGGGGAGGACAGGTACCTCCATGTTGTGACCTCTTACTGGTCGAGTAGAGAAGAATCGGCTTGGCTTAACCGCCCCAGCCTTTAGAATCAGATCCCTTGGAGTAGGCGATCCGAGTAATAAGAATGGCGTCCCACGATGCCAGGAAGGGGAGGACGGTTGCCTCCTTTTTGTGACCTCTTGCAGGTCGAGAAGAGAAGAATCGGCTTGGCAGAGCTGCCCCAGCCTTTAGCCTCGGACAAGCCAAAAAGGCACACGCAAGCACGGGAGGGAGTATTGGAAAATCTCCGTGCCCCTAGGGAGAGAGAACAAGAAGACGGATGCCTCAATGTTGCGACCTCTAATGCCGCAACACCCCGCAGACTCCCGCGAAGGCGAGAAACCACCAGCTCCCTGCCTCGCGCACTCTCACACATCATATATGAACTGATCCTCTGCAACAACACACAAACGCACAATGATTCAGAGTCAATACACACACACACACACAGACACAACTTCTTGAGGTACCAAGAAATAAAATTCCAGCTGTATCAGTTGAGAAAACGTAGATACAGCGTGCACTGAGCAGACAATGAAGCTGGCATAAACCGAGGGGTCTCGAGCGAGAGATTATGCTCAACCCAAGAGAAAACTAAGACACTGAAAGCATAACTGAAGACTTCCCTGGGAGGAATCGCAGCCACAATGGCTTCCTACACCCTTCACTATAACAAGAAAAAGGAAAATTAACTGCTAGAATCTCTGATGGAGTTGCCTCATCCCGGCTTGGCCCCCAAAATATGCTACGGTCACTCCGGTTATTGTGCCGGAGGAGTATTCGCGATGCAGCCGCGAGTATCCTAGCGTTAAGAATTTTAGAAAGAAAACCAAGTGTTGCGCGTAGAAGAAAGTTAATCTGATTTTTGGAGAACTACCACTGTGTCTGAGAGCAGAGCGACGTCGTCAGCAACCAGCAGAGCACTTATGTCTTGTGTGTTTGGTAAGATCTTTACAACTGTCACAACCGTCTTGAGACCGCCTGATGATACAAACGTTCTTTCCTCTTTAAAATTCAAGCAAAGAAAAAAAATAAACAGTTGTTAACAATGTAATTATTTAATTATACAAAAACCTGAATTTTTGTAGTTCAATTAATATCTGGCAATTTCAACCGCCCTACCAAAACAGACACGGCCGGACAAGACGAACAACAAATAAAACACCGGTGATAGAGTCTCTCTCCAAGTCCAGAACAATATAATAATAATAATAAAATGGAACGTCTTCACCTTGGTGGTGAGATCCTACAGATGATCTTCAGCTGTATCGTCGTCCATCTTGCAATCCACTCCGTCACCAGTCCTTCTTGTGGTCCTCTCCTCCCATGCAGTCGTCGTTCTCCGATGAGCTGACGGTGCCGCCATCGTCTTCCTCCTCTTCTTCCTCTTCCTCTTCTTCTTCCTCTTCTTCTTCCTCTTCTTCTTCTTCCTCTTCCTCTTCCTCATCTTCTTCCTCTTCCTCCTCCTTATCCTCCTGCTGCTGCTCGTTCAACTGATCTTTTTTCCCCTTCCTATTTTCCCCCAATCGTCTTTCAACCTGGGGCCGTGGTGACGTTTCTTCTCTCTCTGACGTCATCCCTGGCGGACGTCATTCTCCTCAAAACAATGTACTATTTTAACTTCAGAAAGAGCACAACAAAAATATCAAAGCACAACACTGATAGCACAACCCATAACCTTTTCCCATCAGGGCCCATATTCACAACGGCGATTTATCGGCGATTTATTTTAACTCCGATTTATCTCTAAACTCAGACGATTCCAACTGCCTGTTCCGCTCTCCCTTGGCTGGAAACCAGTACATATAGCAAAGCGCAACCTAGGATCCTCTGACGAGCGTACCTTATCTAACCGATCAAGATAACGCTGGGCTAGGGGATAAATCGAGTGTTGAAAATATAAATCGCCGTTGTGAATACGGGACCAGGGCCCGTATTCACAACGGCGATTTATCGGCGATATATTTTAACTCCGATTTATCTCTAAACTCAGACGATTCCAACTGCCTGTTCCGCTCTCCCTTGGCTGGAAACCAGTATATATAGCAAAGCGCAACCTAGAATCCTCTATCGAGCGTACCTTATCTAACCGATCAAGATAACGCGGGGCTAGGGGATAAATCGAGTGTTAAAAAGATAAATCGCCGTTGTGAATACGGGCCCTGGGTTAAAAAGATAAATCGCCGTTGTGAATACGGGCCCAGGGCCCGTATTCACAACGGCGATTTATCTTTTTAACACTCGATTTATCCCCTAGCCCCGCGTTACCTGGGCCCGTATTCACAACGGCGATTTATCTTTTTAACACTCGATTTATCCCCTAGCCCCGCGTTATCTTGATCGGTTAGATAAGGTACGCTCGTCTGAGGATCCTAGGTTGCGCTTTGTTCTATATACTGGTTTCCAGCCAAGGGAGAGCGGAACAGGCAGTTGGAATCGTCTGAGTTTAGAGATAAATCGGGGTTAAAATATATCGCCGATAAATCGCCGTTGTGAATACGGGCCCAGGGCAACAAGCAAAAAATAGGATGATATAAAGGAGCGGAGTAAGCCAGCACGTGACACTGTCTCTCTCTCTCTCTCTCTCTCTCTCTCTCTCTCTCTCTCAGCTAACGCGTGCCCCTTCTGTTTCCTATTTAACGACTCGCGTTATGTTGTGCACAGTGCGCATACACTGTCACTGTTGTCTTCGTGTATGTAGACTGGTAACAGTATATCATGCTAACAATTTTTTCTTCGTGTCGTATCACCATGCACAACACACACCTCGTTGTGAGAACACCCTGGACGTTTTCCGTTGGAAACGAGGCATCTGTTAGGGTTCGGACGAAGTTAGTCATTACACAGTTACCTCCCTTAGTTTCACGTTACCGCTGCTCGCTTGTTTTGCTTGTCAAAAGAAAGCCTTTACTCTGCTTCTAAAATTTCATGGTTTGTTTATCTTTCAAAGTGGCGGAACCATTTTAGAAAAAGATATTGCCGTAGTCTTTCCAAGTGCCTTCCTCGGCAAATTCGTTCCTGAGAAGGTGGCATTGGTTAAGGGTCTTGAAATGAGTCACCTTTCAGGAGCAGGTAAATAGCTGAGATAGTTTTGGGGTCTGCTCCGGCTTGAAGAAGTCCAGGGTAGGTTTTTTCTTTCCAGAGCTGTCCATGGGCCTTCTGATTTACGTGTTTCCTTGCTATATAAGACACTCGTGTAAATAAACTTCTCCAGCCGAGAGTGGAATGAAAGTGCTTGTAGACGGAAGAAACTGAGGAAACGCGGTGTTGTGTTAGTTCATTCTGTAAACCCGAGTCAGTAGTATTGACTCTGGCACAGTTCGCAATGAATGCGTAATAGGCTTGACCCTTGGCATTACAGCCTTGCGCCAAAAATATTTCGTTAGTTTGCCTCAACGTGTTTTCTTCTAGTTCTACTTTTGGCCTTGTATAGCCTTTTCAGGCTGATAGGCCTTTAAGCCTCATACATTCATTCCTTCTAGTTCTACTTTTGGCCTTGTATAGCCTTTCCAGGCTGAGAGACCTTTAAGCCTCATACATTCATTCCTTCTAGTTCTACTTTTGGCCTTGTATAGCCTTTCCAGGCTGAGAGACCTTTAAGCCTCATAAATTCATTCCTTCTAGTTCTACTTTTGGCCTTGTACAGCCTTTCCAGGCTGATAGGCCGTTAAGCCTCATACATTCATTCCTTCTAGTTCTACTTTTGGCCTTGTATAGCCTTTCCAGGCTGAGAGGCCTTTAAGCCTCATACATTCATTCCTTCTAGTTCTACTTTTGGCCTTGTATAGCCTTTCCAGGCTGAGAGGCCTTTAAGCCTCATACATTCATTCCTTCTAGTTCTACTTTTGGCCTTGTATAGCCTTTCCAGGCTGAGAGGCCTTTAAGCCTCATACATTCATTCCTTCTAGTTCTACTTTTGGTCTTGTATAGCCTTTCCAGGCTGATAGGCCGTTAAGCCTCATAAATTCATTCCTTCTAGTTCTACTTTCATCACCTTACGAAGGAAGCAAGTCTCACGTCATACTGCTGCCACGTCGGACGCACACACTCTGACAGGCTGACACGTCTCGAATTGTACTGTTACACACACACCCTGACCTCAGGTGTGTGGTACCTCAGTTTGAATTGACGTACTTTTATTTTTGGCATTATTTAACGAATATATATACACAAACATAACACAAGATCGAGCCAAGATTCGATCAAAAACAGCTGTTCCGGAAGTTACTCAAATCAACGTCAGTCTTCCTTGGATGTAGGGTCGATGGGGAGATAGGCTAGGAACGTTGGAGAGAATGGTGTACCATCACCGGAAATCTTGCTGTTCTCCCAAGGTCTCCTTTCGTTGGGAATACGTCTGCATGAAGATCACGTATAGCAAAATGGGTTACTTGAACTGTTCAGAGAGTGAATGAATGAATGAATGCAATAATTAATGAACGAAATAATGAATAAATGGATGGATGAATGAATGAACGAAATGATGAATAAATGGATGGATGAATGAATGAACAAAATGATGAATAAATGGATGGATGAATGAATGAACAAAATGATGAATGAATGGATGGATGAATGAATGAACGAAATGATGAATGAATGGATGGATGAATGAATGAACGAAATGATGAATGAATGGATCAATGGCGCTTTACAGCCTATCAGGCTTTGTAAGCAATTTCGGGTCAATGATCACGTGATCACTAGAGCTAGTTAGAATAAGAGCAAATCAAGTCTCCATGTCCCGAGACATTCGCCTTTTAGTGGGGCTCTGTAACCGAGCAGATACAGCGTTTAACTTGCAGTCGCTTGCAGCTAATAGGTGCAGTGTTCAAGGCTGCACAGATCCTGGAGTTGCATCATAGGGCAAGGTGCTTCACCCACACTGCCTCTCCTACTGAGGTGCTTCACCCACACTGCCTCTCCTACCGAGGTGCTTCACCCACACTGCCTCTCCTACCGAGGTGCTTCACCCACACTGCCTCTCCTACCGAGGTGCTTCACCCACACTGCCTCTCCTACCGAGGTGCTTCACCCACACTGCCTCTCCTACCGAGGTGCTTCACCCACACTGCCTCTCCTACCGAGGTGCTTCACCCACACTGCCTCTCCTACCGAGGTGCTTCACCCACACTGCCTCTCCTACCGAGGTGCTTCACCCACACTGCCTCTCCTACTGAGGTGCTTCACCCACACTGCCTCTCCTACTGAGGTGCTTCACCCACACTGCCTCTCCTACTGAGGAGTAACACCGGTCACTGGGCGCTGCGCAGCGGCGACCGGGGTGAAATTCCCCACGATAATTTCATCAAAGGGACGAAAATCATTATCATTATATCATTTTACGAATCGTGTGGGTAGACGCGGTGTGTCTATTCTTACCCCCAACCCACAGGGAGTCTACTCAGATAACCTGTACCCCATGCATGGCAGGAGTCGCATTCCTTGTCTTCGCTCATGTGCACTTCCTTTTCTTTTTTGTCAACGATATTTGTGTTGATGTAGCGGGAACTTTAACAGTTTCATGTGCTTGTATTTGCTCTTCTGAAAATTTATGCGGTCAACCTTTGCACTTTCGTAGGGTCCAATCTCGGCCGGCCTTCTTGTCCTACTTTTTTTATATTACCTCAAACGGATCTATTATGATGATTTTTTTCTAATGAGTTTACTCTCTAGTATGTTGGTGATGTAGACTCTAAACATCAAGGAGTACCTTATAGTCACTTTCCCCGTATTCTCTCACTAAGCATCTCCATCACACTCCCCATTGTACTCTTCCCTCTGTCCTCGCCCTCCACTTTCTTCCTCTCCTTCTTTCCACCTCCATGCCAGACTGGACACAGCCTGTAGCGTGGAAAATAGTGTCCCGTGGAAAACAGTGACCGGAAGTCATCGCAGAGTTATCTGCTCGGCTCTCTCTTTATGCAATTTACCGCTCCTGCACCTGTTCTTCGCATGGAATATATTCCGACAAACGACGCATTAGTTGCTTTACGAGTTTTTGGTGCATTTGTGTAGTTTAACACATGATGTAGCGTTCAAAAAAGGTTTTCCCCGTGCAAAGCCGTCTCCCCTGCCGGAAATAATATGGGAGTCACCTCCCTGTAGTCTATTTGTAGTCTGGTTTTATAAAACGCGACCGTTGACTGACTTGGCACGCCCGGGGAGTTATGCTAAGATCCGGCCGCGTTAATATATCTGCGTTTTGTGACAAACGTCTTGCTCGGCGGTACTGTACTCCATGCACCTTAACGGTCCGCATGATTCGGGTGTAATCTTTAGCTAAACGACGTTCCGAATGTTTCCGACTTTGACCATTTCAGCAGCGCCAATAAACGTCGTTTAGCTTAAGATTACACCCGAATCACGCGGACCGTTAAGGTGCATGGAGTACAGTACCGCCGAGAAAGACGTTTGTCACAAAACGCAGATATATTAACGCGGCCGGATCTTAGCATAACACCCTGGGCGTGCCAAGTCAGTCAGGCGGAGTGGCGGGTGCCGTCTCTTCTTAGAGTTGAATTTTCTGCACGTCC
The DNA here is from genome assembly GCA_034096865.1 of Theodoxus fluviatilis. Classification (NCBI taxonomy): domain Eukaryota; kingdom Metazoa; phylum Mollusca; class Gastropoda; order Cycloneritida; family Neritidae; genus Theodoxus; species Theodoxus fluviatilis. The sequence continues at coordinate 27,644 of JAWQFJ010021175.1, read as the reverse complement.
CGAGCAGATAACTCTGCGATGACTTCCGGTCACTGTTTTCCACGGGACACTTTTCCACGCTACACAGCCAGCAGGCGGCGACCGGACATCAATCCCATCAGTCACTGCGGCCAAGGTGGACGTCTGACCAACACGCAGACGGCATGCGTTTGTGGGAATGGAGTAGGGGGGAAAGGGGCGGGGGGACGGAGGAGGTGATGGGGCTAGCGAGTGCGGAGATGGCGGAAGGGGGCTGGGGAATCGAATAGCTTAGAGAACGAAGGTTTGTGGGTGGGGGTGGGATGAATGAAGAACGTAGCAACATATAAATAGGGAGGCGATGCTTAGATCAGGAGAAGAAAGAGGCGATTGGATGAAGAGGGAAGGAGATGGAAGAGTTGAACACGACAGTAAGATGTGCGGACAGGGGTAACCACTGCAGAATGAACTGGGGTAGAGGAGATCGTCAGTTCGAAAGACAGGTGAAGGTACATTTTGTGTAGCGCGTGTGTGCGTCTTAGTGTGAGTTTGTGTATATGTGTGAGCGTGTGTGTGCGTGATTATGTGTAATGTACGCTCGTATATAATGCGTGTAAACGTGTCTCTGTGCGCGTCTGCGTCAGCGCGCTCTGCGTGCGCTGTGCTTCAGTATATGTATCCACATGTGCAGCCATTGCTCTCTAGTCAGATGTAAAGCCTTGATGTTTGCGTGGGCTTATGTGTATAATGAGAACGTTGCGCTGTTTTAAATGAAATGAGGAAGCAGGTTGTCTTATGCGTAAGTTAGACGTGGGAATCGAAAAAGCGAAAGGAAAAGAAAAGGGATAAAAGCGAAATAACACAAGTAATATGCCAAGGGAAATTTGAAATGAGTGGACGGAACGATAGGAGATGGAGTCCTATTACCAGAGAAACACGAGGCAAAAACTTTGATATAGACAGGGAAGAAATCAACCCTGGGGACGAGATCATGAACAATAATGGGACAGTATGTAGATGGGGAAGAGATGAGAGGCGACTGATAGTGCTGTGACGGGGTCCTTGAGAGATGAAAATGGTTGGGGGTTGAGGTTAGGGAAAGGGGTGGAGAAGAGGAGGGGGCCTGACTATGGGCAGGGCAGCTGGGCAGAGGGCACGGACAGTCTGGTCAGTGGATGGAGTGTGCCTGGCACTCCTGAAGACGGCAGTGCCATCACGGCACGCGTGCCTATCGCGCCTTGGACAGGACGTGCAGAGTTATCGGACGTGAGTGCTGACATGGCGGCGCTGTTCCCCACTAGTGCTGCCACCTGTCGCCGACCAGACGATCACGGTTAAGGGAGGTAACAACAGCTGTGTGCCGCCCCGTCTGTTTGTCGCGCTTTCTGCTCTAAGGTCTTAACATCTTCATCTCTTGAGGAGATGATGCGTCATCCGCTAAACGAGGATTGGTGTTGTTCGTTAGTATCCAGTTGTCACCATTATCCGTAACAGACTGGGGCTGTGTGTTTTTTTTTCATCAATAAACGTGTTTTCAGTTATGGTTTGTGCATTGCCAACCTCTGATTATGGAGCACTGTACGCATTCACACCAAGGAGCAAAGAACTGTGGGCATGGCATGATACTGCACTCAAAATAATTGACAGAGGCATTAGACTGTCATGCACCACATTCGTTGTTTATCAGTCTGGGACATAGTGATCTGTTCGCTTCTCTCTACAATGCATCTAGGTAAATAACCATCGAGAAAGGAAAAATTAGATTGTGGGACCGGAAATGGTGAGTTTCACGCTGCTTCTAGCATGTTAACAAATTGCATAGGAATCCAAAGGAAGAACCGCCTTTTAGATTAGGTATAAGAATGGCTGTGCCGTCCACCGGCTTCTCTCTCTCTCCTGCCCTTCCTCACACACTTTTGGAAGTTTACTTCTTTGACAGACCGACTGACGCAACTCTACAAGTCATTCCGAACACATACACAAAGAGATCATTACATAACTATATAAGCGGAGTCTTCCTTACCATCCTTCCTGATAACTAAGTCCCTTTTGTCTACAAAACAGAAGTGTTTTTGTAAAAGCTGTGGAACACTTCTTCGGAAATGCCCTTTTAGGGATTTTCACAATGCAGTCAGGCGAGATTCAGCGTTGGGTACGACTTGCCCGAAGTTTAGGTAGTGGGGTGGACTGACTCTTGACCTCGCATCTCTGTGCCAGGAAGTGCAAAGCCATTGCCAAGTGGAAGCAGCTGAACTCCACGTGAGTCAGAACGACTCGCCTTGGAATCATAGTTGATGCTCGTGCACCTAGGTGCAGCTCTTCAAACTCAGGAAATGCCCATCAATTACAGTTGCAGAAACAGTCGTCAACTTGTAAAACTCTCCACACCCTCATAAAAATTGCTGTATGTGCAAATTGGCAAACACATTTTCCTCCAAGCGTAAATGGAAGGGGGGGAGGGGGGGGGGGGGGGATTGCGGGGGCATCGTCGACATACATGTTCTACACTGTTCTATATGTAATAATATGAGGTTGTGCTCTGGGCGTTATAAGTAACAGTTTCGTACTCCACTCAAACCTGTCATACGTGCCACTTGGTGGCTAAGATACCGTCAGTCACTGTTTAGAGCCTTCAACCCCGAATACATGCAAACTTGCAAAGTAGGAAACGACCCAGCAGTACTAC
>JAWQFJ010021175.1:10000-20000 GCA_034096865.1 Theodoxus fluviatilis | reverse complement strand
GATAATAAAATGTCGCTCGTTCAATTTTTCATCAAAGGAGGCATTTCGCCCCAGACAAAAATCTATGAATTCCCCTCAGCGTGAAATTGGCTGAAACGCGACATTTCCATGAGCAGACCATTGCGGTTCCGTCGTAAAAGGAGACGTTATCTGCCACACGTTTTCCCGAGGAGTATCTCCTCGGAAGAAACGGTCGAAGATGAATGATGTTGATAAGGCTGCTTCTTTTTCATGCCGACAATTATCCTTGTGTCCTGAAGGCTTTGATCCTGACGGCGATCCATGCGAGTCTTGTCTGCAAAGAAGCTCGCTTTGCTCAGTGTCTGATCTGGTTGGCCAGTGGAGCTCAGGGAAAACTTAGCTTTGGATGAAAACTTCTGCCCGCTAAGAAGTACTCCTTCTTACAGGCACAGATAGAACGTGAGCTGAGAAGGAAGTTTTCACATGAAGAAACTAACTGTTCCGAACTTTTTCAGAGTTAGAGCAGTTTTCGCTTTGTTGCGAACTTTGCTTGACGTTGATTCAGATACATACTATGTGTGCGAAGACTTTGGCCATGTAAAAGTTGGTGTCCCTAAAAGTTAGTTACACAATTAAGTTTATGAAGTTTATCATCTTTTACGTGATGTCACAGCAGCAATATTATAGGAAAAGTATCCTCAAAGGAAGCAACAAATTTCAGATGAACGACGGGGCCATTGCATTTTTAAAACTGGCAGTTCAGTTCAACTGATTATCAGGGGAAAGAAACTCACTATACCCAGTAAAATGTTACATCTATAGTTCTATGAGGAAAAATAGCGCTCCCATCAATCAGTTAACCCCAACCGTGACTTAACCCCGTGAGAAGCCAAGCCCTGATTGGCTGTCTAAAATAGCTGCGAACCACTCAGTTATTTGGTACCAAAGATGTTTTTGACAACACCATTATATAGCTCATTGTACACACTTTTTACCGCGTTATTTTTGCTGATTGACTTTTAAGAAATTTGGTGCCGCGGAAGTTTTGGACGCACCACTTCTTCGTGCTCTCAGTTTGCAAAAGAATCAGTTCTTCTGAAGAACATGTTTCAGTTTGATGTAGAAAAAGGCCAGTATCTAAAGGGAACGCGCAAAGATACAATAGGTATTATTTATAGGTAACCAATCAACATGAAACTGCGCGAAATAAGTAATGTCTCACGATCAATCAGCGCCCGGCTTCGCATGGGATTAGGACGCGTGTGTTCACCTCAACTTCTCACATGATGGGCGTTCTTGGAACGGCACGGCCTGTTGAGAGAAGTGAGAGAAGACAGGTGGATGTTACCAACGGACGGCCTGCCTGACCCCCAAGTCAATCAAGCTTCACCCCCAAGGTATCAAGGCCTGACCCCGAAGTCAATCAAGCCTCACCCCCAAGGTAACAGTGCCTGACCCAGAGTCGGTCAGGTTGAGGACTCACACAACTGTTGTAGCGAGTCTTCCATTCTTATCTACATATCCGCCCCCACATGCCCTCTTTTTCTCATCACTCTTGCCCTCTCTGCCCTGGTCTTCACATCTCATCACTCTTGCCCTCTCTGCCCTGGTCTTCACCTCTCATCACTCTTGCCCTCTCTGCTCTGGTTTTCACCTCTCATCACTCTTGCCCTCTCTGCCATGATCTTCACCTCTCACTCACTCTTGCCCTCTCTGCCCTGGTCTTCACCTCTCATCACTCTTGCCCTCTCTGCCCTGGTCTTCATCTCTCACTCATTCTTGCCCTCTCTGCCCTGGTCTTCACCTCTCATCACTCTTGCCCTCTCTGCCCTGGTCTTCACCTCCCACTCACTCTTGCCCTCTCTGCCCTGATCTTCACCTCTCATCACTCTTGCCCTCTCTGCCCTGGTCTTCACCTCTCATCACTCTTGCCCTCTCTGCCCTGGTCTTCACCTCTCATCACTCTTGCCCTCTCTGCCCTGGTCTTCACCTCTCATCACTCTTGCCCTCTCTGCCCTGGTCTTCACCTCTCATCACTCTTGCCCTCTCTGCCCTGGTCTTCACCTCCCACTCACTCTTGCCCTCTCTGCCCTGGTCTTCACCTCTCATCACTCTTGCCCTCTCTGCCCTGGTCTTCACCTCTCATCACTCTTGCCCTCTCTGCCCTGGTCTTCACCTCTCATCACTCTTGCCCTCTCTGCCCTGGTCTTCACCTCCCACTCACTCTTGCCCTCTCTGCCCTGGTCTTCATCTCTCATCACTCTTGCCCTCTCTGCCCTGGTCTTCACCTCTCATCACTCTTGCCCTCTCTGCCCTGGTCTTCACCTTTCATCACTCTTGCCCTCTCTGCCCTGGTTTTCACCTCTCATCACTCTTGCCCTCTCTGCCCTGGTCTTCACCTCTCATCACTCTTGCCCTCCCTGCCCTGGTCTTCACCTCTCATCACTCTTGCTCTCTTTGCCCTGGTCTTCACCTCTCACTCACTCTCACACTTCTCTCCTCCATCTCCACCCTCCTCACCTCTGACCTAATTACCTGTCTTGGTCAAAGCCTCACCTACCCTACTCCTTGTCCTAATCTTTCCACCCCACCCACCCACCCACTTCCTTTCCTTTCCATTCCCACACCCACACCCCCATTCCATTTTCTCCTTCTTCAGCCAAAGCACAATCAGCAATACTCTTCACCCCTGCCCCCACTCCAACCCCCTTCCGTATCCCCCTATTTCACCCTCCCCATTTTCGCTTTCTATTCTCGACACCTCCCCCAGCAGCACACAATTTCCCAATCCAAACACCCCTCATACCCCTTATATATTCTTAACTCTGGCACTCTAAGCAGCATTACTTATTCCAATCCCCGCCACCGCCGCGTACCTCTGTCCTCACCACCACCCTACACAATCCCTCGCCTCATCCTTCCTCCTCATCCTCCCTACGACCCCCCACACGCCCTCTTCCTCCTTCCTCCACCTCCGACTGCCTGAATTCTGGCTCTCCAGGTAGCGATGCTGGCGATATTGTCAGACAGAACCTGACGCTCCTCTGTTTGGGACAGGAGCGCTGTGTGCAGTCACAACAAACACGTCCAGCGGCCAGAACCAGGGGCGAGGTGGGGAAACAGTTCCGCAGCTGTCCAAAGGAAATCTTCCCTGCGGCTGCCTCATCTTTCACTTACCCCGTACAAATTTGGAGAAAAAATTGTCATGCTTATTTTCTGTTCAGAAAAAGAGTATGCTCAATGTACCAGTAAAAAAAAAACCAAGGTTGTGACAATCGCCGGCCTGAACGTTTGTTCAAAAATCACTGAAATACGCGCAGAAATCAGAGGTGCGTTCAGGCTTCAACTCCGCAGGCACTGCAAAGTCGCAGCTTAGTTGACACTCAACAACACTCGGCCTTAATTAAACGACTCGACTGCGAAACCGGAACAACGTTGCAGGTGAGATTGAGCTGTGCGCAGGCCTTTGATGAGAGACAGACCCTGCGTTCCGTGCACTCTGCTTCATCTCTGCTACGGTGTAGCAGGCTCAGGAGTTTCGATTGGTCGGTTTCTTTAATTATTTTTAAAGCACGTTACCATTAAAAGTAGAGGGTTATGGAGGCCCCCTTTGAATACACGAATCCCCAATATTATTTCACACTCAAATGTATCACTCTTGATCGAAGAAACGACTTAATAAAAATATTAGGGTCGAAAATCATTCATACACAATTTTTGGTGACGTTTCACCCAGTGGCAGAGGTCAACTTCCTGTCAAGGTCGCGCAGCAGCTAGAGCCTAGCAACGATGAAACTACAGAACTCGTAGCCGCATTTGATTGGCTCATACTAAACAGAACTAAGCACGGTAAACATGCTTCGAACCATGGAGTTTACATAAAATGGAAGTGGCAAACGTGCCGATTGCTGTCAAATTTCGAATAAATAAATGTTTTCGTGCTCTCATCACCGTGGCAGAGTGGATTGTATGCATTGGTTTGATATTTGTAGTAAACGGCGGCATTTATACCCATGAGTGTAACGATTTAGCAGACGACACACATTTTTGGATTCCTTTGACCTTCCTCTATGACTGGGGATGGTTACCTCCCTTTTGTTATTAATGGATTTTCGCCCCTAATGCTTTTATTAAGTCGTTTCTTCGATCAAGAGTGAAAAATTTGAGTGTGAAATAATATTGGAGATTCGTGTATTCAAAGGGGGCCTCCAAAACCCTCTACTTTTAATGGTAACGTGCTTTAAAAATAATTAAAGAAACCGACCAATCGAAACTCCTGAGCCTGCTACACCATAGCAGAGATGAAGCAGAGTGCAACGGAACGCAGGGTAGAACACGCCCCTGCTAGCTTGTTATCAGACCGCACGCGTTTTCTGTGCTCCACCATTGCCTCGCTTTTCTCTCCGTGAAGGTAAAAACTGCGCAAATATCGAACAGAGCGTGCAAGACGACTTGTTAGTGCCCTCGCCTTGCGTTTGTGTTGTTTCGTTTTCTTCTGTTCCAGTATGCACATGAACTGTAGATATATAGATATATATAGATATCGATATATATATATATATCGATATCTATATATATATATATAGATAAAGATATAGATATATATGGATTTTCATTGTTGCTGAAAATGAAATACCATGTAGGGTATTTAAAGAACATCAATCTGTCTGTCAGAGAGAGAGAGAGAGAGAGAGAGAGAGAGAGAGAGAGAGAGAGAGAGAGAGAGAGAGAGAGAGAGAGAGAGAGAGAGAGAGAGAGAGAGAGAGAGAGAGAGAGAATTAGTAACTACATGTATTTTACGGAATGTCATTACTATATCTGTCCTTTGTCCTGACCTTAGGATAGTGCCATTCGCAAATTTTCCAAATGGTTCCTCGTTGTTGTGTCGCTTTCTCATGTGAGATATGAATCCGACTCTCTGCAACAACCCAGCAACGTTGGCGACTAAAATGAGCTCTGAAATCGAGCAATGTAACACATTCCACTCCTTCAGATTCTTCTACTCTACAAATCTGAGTTCTTCATCTTTGTCTCTTCTCCTCTGGTATCTGATTTCAGAGATCAAATCGTCAGGACGACCTCCATAATGTCAGACTCAAAATACTGTAGATACATTGTCCAACACTCGGAAGGTTCACCACCCACCACGCACATTCATAACCAGCAACGAGATGAGGATCTGCGAGTCCTCAGCCAGGATGGAGCCTGAGGTCGAGGGCTGTGGGCCACCGGGAGGCACAGTTCTTGAACGCGGGATGTCTTCCAGCCAGTCGAGGGGGGAGCCTGGTCGACTCTGTGCCGTGATAATGACTCCTCCACAGAAAAGCACCTCCTCCATCTCTGTCATAGCTCACCTCGGCTGGCATCTGGTAGCTACCTGACCAGGCTGTAGACTAATTTTCCTCGAATACGACCCCTAATTGAGGTGTCAATTAATTTTGAATAATTCTTCCCCGAGGGGTTTGTGCTGCTGATGGAGGCGATTGTTCCTGGTTTTGACCCCGCATGCAGCGCCGTCTAGGGCTCAACCAGGACTGCTGCTGAGTATCGGGGAAATCAAAACTTAATGAAATGGATGTGTCTGCCAGTGTGGCGACATTTGTAACTATCAGCATGTGTCCCGCGTGGATGATTGAACTGTCTGAAAGCGCCAAGAGACATACGAAAGAAGAAGCATGATCATGTGATCATTTATACTGTCGTTTTGTGCTCGTTTTCAAAATTTCTAATCCAGGGTCACCCGAGTTGTTTAAACTAGCTCTTTGCTGGAAAGCATGATTAAGATACGTACCGTGACTAGTTCATCATCAGGCGGTGGTTTCCATTTGGAAGATCATCTCAAGCCCAGGGTCAGCAGAGACAATCAAATTGACCTCTGAAGGAGAGTTTGAATTGCAGTGTGGAGCAGGAAATTAAATCGTGAGGAACGTTTTCATGAAAAGCTAAGAGGTCATATCAAAGTGGGAAAGTTTGAGCGCTCAAACCAATAACAAATTCATCCTCACAGTTCTTAATTTCTTCATAATGTTTGAATTAGCATGGCCCTCCATTTGTATGACAAATTCCTTTTCTCTCCAGCTCGCAGGGGGGCGACCCTGAAAAAGCCAAAATGGGGTTTGTTCTCGCCCTTCCACGCCAATTTCGAGAGCGGGATGAAGCCGAGCCTCGAGTTGAAAAACTCCCGGAAGTGCTGGCAGGCAGGGTGGCATACTGGAGGGTCCGAACCTGGAGCCGTGCGCAATAACAAACAACGTCTGGTCCTCAATCTCTGCCTTTATTAGCGCCCCATCCCTCCTGAGCCCCCGGGGCTGACGTCAGGATTGCAGGCTTAGCTGAGCGTCACGGTGCACGCCGGGGGGTGGGGTGGGGGGTTCTGGGAAAAGATGGAAGGGGACATGGGGAGGTGTTTGAGCACTTCCGGCGTGGAGACCGAGGCCATTCTCCACGCCGAGATGAGCAGGCCTCGCCTACCCCAAGTCGATTCCAATGTTTTGTTTCAATTTTGTCATCTTGAAAGCCATGACGTAATTGTGCGCCTGTCGCTGCCTGCTCGAGAGAGACGGCGTCGATGTTTTTTAAGCGACCTCGCTGACCTCTTCACGTAGGTCACGGCGCAGTCATTGCCAGGCTGTCAGAAGGAGTTGTTTCCCTTTCCCCTTCGTCTGCCCCGCGCTTCCGCCATCAGCAGTCAGTGCACATTAGCGATGCACTCGTGTCGTCGTGATGCATCGCAGACAGTCGGGATAAAGTTCACTTTTGCAGAGGTGAAGCACTTAGCCCTGCCCCGAAGCTTGTCCCCGAGACAAATACGAGGCAATGCAAGGGAATTGTGCAGAGCGAAAGGAGGAACTACGCACATCACACAATGCCGCGCCATGGGGGAAGAACAAAGTCTGCGGTTTCATTTGCAGCGTCATGCATCCGCTGTCAGAAGTTTCAAAGCCGATAGAAAAGCTGTCACTCCGTGGAAGCGACGGATTCAACCCATGCCTCCTCGTCTCGTCTTCAACAAAAGAGAAGACACCCCTGTCCTGCAGAGCGTGGAAGAAAAATACTATGGGGACGGAGGGAAAAGGGGGGGGGGGAGAGAAAGAGAGAGACAGAGACAGAAAGAGAGAAACAGAGAGACACACGAATACAGAATCAGTCAAAGAATCAGTCAAAGAAGAAGAAGAAGAAGAAGAAGAAGAAGAGGAAGAGGAAGAGGAAGAAGAAGAAGAAGAAGAGGAGGAGGAGGAGGAGGAGGAGGAGGAGGAGGAGGAGGAGGAGGAGGAGGAGGAGGAGGAGGAGGAGGAGGAGGAGGAGGCGGAGGCGGAGGCGGAGGAGAAGAAGAAGATGAGGAAGGAGGAAAGGAGGGAAGAAGGGAAGAAGTAGAAGAAGAGGAAGAGGAAGAGGAAGAGGAAGAGGAAGAAGAAGAAGAAGAAGAAGAAGAAGAAGAAGAAGAAGAAGAAGAAGAAGAAGAAGAAGAAGAGGAAGAAGAGGAAGAAAAAGAGGAAGAGGAAGAGGAAGAAGAAGGAGGAAGAAGAGGAAGAAGAGGAAGAAGAGGAAGAAGAGGAAGAAGAGGAAGGAGGAAGGAGGAAGGAGGAAGGAGGAAGGAGGAAGGAAGAAGGAAGAAGGAGAAGAAGAAGAAGAAGAAGAAGAAGAAGAGGAAGAGGAAGAAGAGGAGGAGGAGGAGGAGGAGGAGGAGGAGGAGGAGGAGGAGGAGGAGGAGGAGGAGGAGGAGGAGGAGGAGGAGGAGGAGGAGGAGGAGGAGGCGGAGGCGGAGGCGGAGGCGGAGGAGAAGAAGAAGAAGATGAGGAAGGAGGAAAGGAGGGAAGAAGGGAAGAAGTAGAGGAAGAGGAAGAGGAAGAGGAAGAGGAAGAGGAAGAAGAAGAAGAAGAAGAAGAAGAAGAAGAAGAAGAAGAAGAAGAAGAAGAAGAAGAAGAAGAAGAAGAGGAAGAAGAGGAAGAAAAAGAGGAAGAGGAAGAGGAAGAGGAAGAAGAAGGAGGAAGAAGAGGAAGAAGAGGAAGAAGAGGAAGAAGAGGAAGGAGGAAGGAGGAAGGAGGAAGGAAGAAGGAAGAAGGAAGAAGGAAGAAGGAAGAAGGAAGAAGAAGAAGAAGAAGAAGAAGAAGAAGAAGGAGGAGGAGGAGGAGGAAGGAGGAGGAAGGAGGAGGAAGGAGGAGGACGGAGGAAGGAGGAAGGAGGAAGGAGGAAGGAGGAAGGAAGAAGGAAGAAGAAGAAGAAGAAAGAAGAAGAATCTAGTTCTTTTCTATCAAAGCTACCACCAGGCGTAAGTATCTAACTTAAAAAGCGTTGCACCAAAACGTGAAAGTCTCTGGCTCTGTCAAGGCAGAAGGACATCCTCGCGCTCTATCATCAGCGTCAAAGTTAATAATAAACCTGACTGCTAGCCTGCATGATACGTGCTTTCCATTCAATGACTCGAAAACTAACAATGGAAAAGTGGCTTAACAACACTGAAGCCCTGAAGTCCCAGGGGCCGCGTGATCTGTGTGGGCAGGCTGTTTGGCGCCAGATATTGGCCAACAGCGCCCTCTGCCTGGTGTCGCACAAGGAAAGGCGCGCCATCCGGTACTGCAGCTGCGCACGCATGTCTCCAGGCGCAAGCGTTTAGATTTTTGGCCGTTTCCATCACGGTCTTGACTGTATCTGTCAATTTTACGGCTGTCTCCCCTCCAGCTCCCACTACTGCCCCGGGTCTGCTGCAGAGCTGACAGATAGGCGGTGCATAGTGGGGCAATGGGATCTTGTGACAGATGGATGTTTCTGGTCAACGGTTGGAGGGGGTTGAAGGGAGAGGGAAGGGGGTGGGGATGAGGTTGAGGTTAAGGGGAGAAAGGAAAGAGGGAGAAAACTTTGGAGGAGAGGAACGAAGATCAGAAATCGACGAAGGAAAGGAGGCAGAATTATGTTAGTTTTCGAGGTATGAGAATCGAAGATCGGAATGGGTAGGAATGAAGAAAATGCGTGCTTCTGAACAAATTAGTATCAGTGATGAAGGTGGAAGGAGGCGGGCAATCTGTTGGAATGGAAATGGGTGAATGTCGGGAGGAAGGGGGGAGGGGAGGGGGCGAGGGAGAAGGAGGTTGTGAGTAGGGGGCTGGGGATCGCAGGAGAAATCTTTCCCTGGAGCCACTTGGCGCCCCAGAGCTAATTGATGGGCTCAGTGGAATATATTGATGTGGAGTCGCATCAGCAGATGTGACGGAGATTAGACGGGCGGAACGGAGATGAGATTGGGCAGTGCGTGCTGGTCAAACGTGGACTGGACGTCTTCCGCACCACATTCTCGTCACTTGGAATTCACACAGAACCTAACAGTGGAGTCGTCCTTAGATGGGACCGATGCACGACACCCAATCCCCCTGCACTACTGCCTACAGGTCAAGCCACAGCACCCAATCCCCCTGCACTACTGCCTGCAGGTCAAGCCACGGCACCCAATCCCCCTGCACTACTGCCTACAGGTCAAGCCACGGCACCCAATCCCCCTGCACTACTGCCTACAGGTCAAGCCACGGCACCCAATCCCCCTGCACTACTGCCTACAGGTCAAGCCACGGCACCCAATCCCCCTGCACTACTGCCTACAGGTCAAGCCACGGCACCCAATCCCCCTGCACTACTGCCTACAGGTCAAGCCACGGCACCCAATCCCCCTGCACTACAGGTCAAGCCACGGCACCCAATCCCCCTGCACTACTGCCTACAGGTCAAGCCACGGCACCCAATCCCCCTGCACTACTACCTACAGGTCAAGCCACGGCACCCAATCCCCCTGCACTACTGCCTACAGGTCAAGCCACGGCACCCAATCCCCCTGCACTACAGGTCAAGCCACGGCACCCAATCCCCCTGCACTACTGCCTACAGGTCAAGCCACGGCACCCAATCCCCCTGCACTACTGCCTACAGGTCAAGCCACGGCACCCAATCCCCCTGCACTACTGCCTGCAGGACAAGCCACGGCACCCAATCCCCCTGCACTACTGCCTACAGGTCAAGCCACGGCACCCAATTTCCCTGCACTACTGCCTGC
>JAWQFJ010021175.1:0-2500 GCA_034096865.1 Theodoxus fluviatilis | reverse complement strand
TTTATGCTGTATCGTTGTCGTTCCCATAGTTTCACCGAGCTTTCAACACTGTAGAACCAGTTTGCCTGAGCAGACCACTGGAAAAAATAATTCTCTTGACAGAGACTCGAGTCCACGTTTTCGTGTCAAGGTTTCAAGCTCGTTATTATTCGGTAGGAAAGGAGGCTGTGAACTAATACCACTATTTTCGTCAGATGCGCTGTGAAGATCCTGCAGAGAAGCCCCGGCTTTATTGGAGCAGACTAGGGACCATCCTCACTGGGTGTATCGTCGTAATTTTGAGAATCGACCAAGAGAGTGCAATTAAATTCGAAGATTGCTTTTCAATTGGAGTGACGCAACTTTGATGGAACGAGTTGATAATGGATGAGAAGAATTTATTCCTCTCGACTCGACACCCCTGTAACCCGCGGAGACCACAATTGTTTGAGCCGCCATTAATCTTTGAAGTTTCCTTGTTTTCCAGTTAATGGCTTGCCAAGTTTGACAAAGGTGCTGAGGCATTCGATGCGACACAGCTATCACACGATGCGCAAACTCTAATTTTTCCCTCCACAGACTGGAGTACCAGGAGACGGAAGAAAAAGCAGAGACTGTGGAAGACAACGGCAGGAAAGGACAAGCAGAAGAGAGAATGGGATAAGTTAATGCGTCAGCCAGAACGACGAGTGGAAAGGAATGGAAGTAAAGCACTAGCATCAACGACAACAACGACAGCAGCAATTGCAGCGTGCGAACAAGATGGAGGAGGAGGAGTTGTTGCAGCAACAAAGGCAAAACTTCACAACCAGCAACAACCAAAACAAGGTCTACGTCTGTTTTATGATGAGACAGTCAACAACATTGTTAACAGCAGCACCTTCAAAACCAGCATCTTCAACAAGAATAACATCTTCACCAAAATTTGAGGAAAGGCATCGTTCTGCGCAGTGACATATTACCGACATCTGTTCTTAAACGACTCTGCATGGTACCCCCACATGATGGCATTACAGTTTATTCAAGACCGAAGTCGGAAACAAAAACTGTACCCAGTCAGCTCGTGTTTTGTCCGCGGATTCCTCAATTACCCCTCTGACACTTCGATGGTTGGTGAGATTGTGTCCATAAAGTGTCGAAATTTTCATTTTGAAAACTGACAGAAGTGCCCACAGAGCGTATCAGTTTCCATCCTTATCTCCATTCACACCTAACTACGAGCGTTTTGTATCAAGTATCTCCTTCGCATCAAATTTTGGCCTCGCCGCTAAGTGTCGCACCACTGTCTGGCTTCTGACCGCTTGTCCCAGCAGGACGAGATGCATTCAGTGGCGGTGTTCGATAACATCTCCGCCCGTCACTGTCAGTTTTCGCATAAACGGGTGGTTGGCTGATACCATCTGTGAACATCCGCCTGGATGTCTAGGAATCACTACACGAAAAGCTGCGGTTGAAAAAATATTAACAAAGGACACTTTAGCTTTAGGTTTGCGCGCGCGCGCGCGTGTGTGTGTGCGTGTGTGTGTGTGTGTGTGAGAGAGAGAGAGAGAGAGAGAGAGAGAGAGAGAGAGAGAGAGGATGTGTGACCACAGTGCAAGAAATGTGTGTGTGTGTGTGTGAGAGAGAGAGAGAGAGAGAGAGAGAGAGAGAGAGAGAGAGAGAGAGAGAGAGAGAGAGAGAGAGAGAGACTTTGAGACTTTATTGTCAGGCCTCCGGCCCATTGACAAACATGTTGCAAAAATCAATTCACAATACTCAAGCACAACTTATGAGGGGGAAAAAGTAATGACAGCACAAGCACAAGCACAAGCGATTCAAGCAGGATGTGTGACCACAGTGCAAGAAATGCAGAACAAAAGGACAAGAAATGAAAAGATTGCAAGAAATGTCAGCTGATGCTCTCTTCATCCCATAGCCGCCACTCTCAGTCTCTCCGGATCCTCTGACGGGAACGTAGCCACTGTTGTGAAGTTTCTAGAATCTGCTCCAGTGTTGCAGGCGCAGTTTTTTAGTATATCGGTCAGGTCATTGACCGACTCGCGACCGAATTGGTTTTGTTATGTCACGTGACGTTAGTCGCGAAGGCCGCAGAAGAATTGAGTATGTTCTGGAAGTTTCTGGTATTTGAGGAAATGTATATAAGGAGCGACAGAGAGAGAGTGAGACACGCACGAAAGAGACGACTGAGATAAGGTGAGAGCTTATCTTTGTGTAATGAGCGAGTCCTCTGCTGTGTGCAGAGTGAAGCTTCTACGAGTTGTCACGACAGATTGCTGTTGGCTAATTTTCACCACTGTAGCGATCAGTGCGTGAATAAAGTTTATAGAAAACGACCACCAGTGTCTGTCACTTCGACTTCCTAGCGCAAGCCAGGAGAACCCCCGTACATCAGGATATTGCAAGAGAAGAGGGCAAAACCACATATCTTCGGACGGTTATGGATGTAACATCTGTATGTACTCGTAGATGGTCGGTTTGTATACAAGACAACATGGCGTTGGGCACTGCCGACTATCCTTAT
>JAWQFJ010021173.1:0-43321 GCA_034096865.1 Theodoxus fluviatilis | reverse complement strand
CCCTCGCCCTTCCCACCCCCTTTCTCCTCTTTCCCCTCTTCTCCCCCTTCACCCCTACCCCCGCTCTTCTTTCCCCGACTCCCTCACCATCCCTCCCCCCGCCATCTTTCCCCACTCCCTCATCCCTCCCCCCCCCCCTTCTCTTCCCCACTCCCTCACCCACCACCCCCCCATCTCTCTTTCCCACTCCCGCACCACAACCGTGACGGCCCTGGCTCCAGGACCCGAGGTAGCCATCTGGGAGGCAGTGCCTCGCCACGGCTATCCAATTCTCGCCTGCGCGCGTCCATGCCGACAGATAATTAACCTCTCTTCCGCCGTATTCGTCTGAACAATGCAACAGCCTGCCCGCTCTCGTGACAAATGACAACCAGGATGCACGCGTGTGCCAGACTGGCAGGCAGACGTGGCCAGTGATCGTGGACTGCACGACACTGCACTGCACTTCCCACACCCAGCTCGGAACAAGTTCCAGTCAACGCGGCCATGACGGCTAACGCCACCCGCCACACCTCCATACATAGAACTCCAGCCTCTCCATCCCGTCAGGATCACGCTGCCTTTCAGGGGACCAGGAGGAGGATTGCCATTCCCACTGGCTGCAGGAGGAGGATTGCCATTCCCACTGGCTGCAGGTCTCAGCAGACTTGCCAACGCAGGAGATCCCTTTGTGCTCTCAACATCTCGTGCCAGGGGCGTCTCCATTCCTACCTCGCTTCAGCTTTCCTGTCACAACCTCCCTGGGGTGGGGAGGTGATGGGGATGATGGGGGTGGGGAGATGACGAGGGTGGGGAGGTTATGGTGGTGGGGCGGTGAATATTTGTGTATTAGGGCTGGTTGGGTTGTGATGAAGGTTAGGAGGTGATGTGGGTGGGAGCGTGAAGGTGAGGGAGGTGATGGGGGTGGGGAGGTGATGGGGTGGGGAGTATGATAGGTGGTTGTTGATGGTGCTGGGAATGATGGGGGTGATGATGTAATTGTGGTGGGTCGTGCTGGGGGTGAAGCTGTATTTTTGTGATAGGTCCTGGGGTGGGCGGTCCTGGGGGTGCGCGGTCTGGGGGTGCGCGGTGCTGGGGTGGGTCGGTGCTGGGGCTTCTGGGGGTCCTGCTGTGCTGGGGAGGGTCGGTCCTTCTGGTGCGTGCGGTCTGGGCGTGGGGCGTGCTGGGGGGGGCTGTGCTGGGGCTGATGGGGGGCCTGCGTTGCTGGCGGGTGGGTTCAGGTGCTGGGCGTGCGGCGGTCCTGAGGGTGAGGAAGTCCTGGGGTGGGGCTGCTGGGGTGGGGCGGTCCTGAAGCAGGTGATGGCGGTGCTGGGGCTGCGGCGGTGCTTGAGGTGGGGCGGTGATGGGTGCGGCGGTGCCTGGGGGTGGGCGGTGATGGGGTGCTGCGGTCCTGGGGGTGGGCGTGTGCTGGGTGGGGCGTGCTGGGGTGGGGCGGTCCTGGGGGTGGGGCTGTGCTGGGTGGGGCTGTGCTGGGTGGGGGCGGGGCTGGGGGCGCGGCGGTGCTGGGGATGGGGCGGTGCTGGGGTGCGGCGGTCCTGGGGGTGGGGAGGTGATGGGGCTGGGGAGGTGATGGGGTGGGGAGGTGATGGGGTGAGGAGGTGATGGGGGTGGGGAGGTGATGGGGGTGGGGTAGTGAGGGGAGATGCAGTGCACCCAATCCCTTTTCCCTCAGGCTCTACACATCACAGCAGAAGGAAGGGGAGGCGTGGTGGAGGAGCAAGCACTGTAGTGCACCATGCGGCCGGAACCTCTGGCAGCTCCCTCCCCGCATCAGCTGGAACCCCTGGCTGTGGAGCTTTCGGGGCCTGCTCCAGTAGCTCAGCCAGGTGCGGCCCCAAGCAGCCATAGAGACTACGGGTGGGGGGGACATCGGGATAAGGTGAAATCATTTAGTCTCGACCGTGCATTCAGACCCACCCTGGAAGATTAACAAGAATGAGGGAGGAAAGAAGGAAGGAGGAAAGAAGGGAGGAAAGAAGGAAGGAGGAAAGAAGGAAGGAGGAAAGAAGGGAGGAAAGAAGGAAGGAGAAAAGAAGGAAGGAGGAAAGAAGGAAGGAGGAAATAAAAAGGGAGGAAAGAAGGAAGGGTAAAGACGAGGGCGGACAGAAGGGGGGGAGGAAAGAAACGTGCTGCACCCCTTAGCTTCTTCAATCCGGAAGGAGGACAGAAGGAGGTCGGTGAAGACGGCCTGCGTACCACTGAAGTCTGCATACATGGGCAAGTTGCAAGTGACGGAGTCAGAACGAAGAAGGGACGAATGGACTCGCCCCTCATTCCTTTTCCCTCCTTACTTCCCTCCTGACGTCGTCCCCTCCTTTCTTTTTCCCTCCTTCCTTCGAAAGCAGGCCTTAGCCCCTCATGTTCTTCTTCTCTCATGCCGTCTTCCTCATTTTTTTTCGTCACTCTCGCCGGCATGCGGCCCTCCTTTCGCTGCGCTCCGTGGCATGTGGCCAGCAGGCAGTAGGCTCCCCGCCGGCGCCACGCGGCCGGCGGACGCACAGCCTGCGGCCACGTTGGCTGCGCGCCGGGCTTGGCTGTGGCGGTATAGACTTGACAGGGAAGGGCTGGTCTGGAAGGAATTCCCACCGCGGGGGAGGGGGAAGGGCGTTGCTGCCGGGGAGGTGGGCGCGGGGGGTGGGCGTGCGGTTTTTGAGGCAAATGCACGACAGGTGAGTCCAGGTCTGGAGGCACCCAGCCTTTTTCCTGCAGGCCAGGCAGTCCGGGCAAGCCGCGCTGGTGGACATCAAAGGCAAAGGCCACGACACGGGGACGTCCCCGCAGCCAGGCGCCTGTGTGGAAATCCAGAACTGACTCTCCTCCCCACAGCCAGCAGCCGCCTTCTCCTCTCCCCCTCCCTCCCTCTCCCGCAAATCCTTCCCCACCACCCTTTTCCCTCGTTCTCTTTCTGCCTTCACTTGCTTCTGTTCTCTCCTTTCCCACTTTGTATCAGGATTTCACATTCATGAGATTGCTAGAGAGAGAGAGAGAGAGAGAGAGAGAGAGAGAGAGAGAGAGAGAGAGGTGAGAGAGGACTAAGAAAATCGAGCCGTGACACGGAGAGATAGAGACGCGGTGGGGAATGGAGAGAGAGAGAGAGGGGGGTGGGGGTCGGGGTAGGCTTGCCAAGTGGGGGGTGTGACTGGATCCACCCAATTTTGACAGTAGGGGAGATTCAGCACAATCCTCCTACTCCTCAACGCTCAGGGGGGATCCGCAAATGAACACCCGCCTATAAAAGGCGCTGTCTGCCCCGCGGCCCCTTGGGGTTAAAGCGGCCTGCTCGCCACCCCCCCCCCCCCCCCCCCCCCCCCCCCCCCCCCCCCCCCCCCCCCCCCCCCCCCCCCCCCCCCCCCCCCCAGCCCCCCCCCCCCCCACCCCCCCCCCCCCCCCCCCCCGGCGCCGACAGTGATGCATATGAATGCACTGCTATTGACATCATGCTGTTCGCACCCCCAGTACACACACACACATTATATATATATATATATATATATTATATATATATATATATATATATATATTATATATCATATATAGATAACGAGGAAGCGAGAGAGAGAGAGCGAAGAGAGAGAGAGACAGAATAGATAGGAGAGACATAGAGAGAGAGAGACAGAGAGAGAGAGAGAGAGACGGAGGAGAGACAGAGAGAGAGAGAGAGACTAGAGAGAGAGGGAGGAGAAGACGAGGAGAGAGAAAGATAGATTAGCTATAGAGAGATAGAGAGAGAGACGATCTTATATGAGGAGAGCGAGACAGGCTAGAGAGAAAAAAAATGGAGAGGATGTGAGAAAGAGCCTAGAGAGAGAGAGGCGATAGAGAAGAGAGAAGAAGCAATTTAAAATACTCTAGAGAGAGAGAGCGAGAGAAGAGAGAGAGAGAGGCGAGAGAGATAAGAGAGGTATGATTAGATAGAGAGAGAGAGAGAGAGACGATCTTCATTACTCTCCTGCAAGCCTACCAGTAGTGACTCAACAACTGTAAGAAACTACTCTTTTCCGAAGCTCAGAAGGGAGGACAATAAAACTCATCACAGGATCACGTTTCCACTGGTTCATGTCTAAATTGATCCTGACCATAGAGGCTGCGGTGATTACAGGTACGGCTGAATCCCAATTCCTCAGGAAACGGTTCGTGCCTATGTCTGTGTGTGTGTGTGTGTGTGTGTGGTGTGTGTGTGCGTGCGTGTGTGTGTGTGTGTGCGCGCGCGCGCGCGCGTGTGTGTGTGGGATGAGGGTGTGCCCTAAGTTCCTTGCAGACCCAAACAATCAGGACTGCTAAGTGAGGGCCTTGGACCTGGAAGAGGCGCTCCACGCTCACTCAAGGACAGGCCCTGAGGGAGGTGATTCGAGGCTCCATCTCCAGAAAGCAGTACAGGTGACACAGGACCTGTTCCAATACCGGGTGTGGGGGCGTAGGCAGAGACTGGTGGATATCAAATGTTCATTTACGAGTGGCATATTGGATAAATGGAGGGCCAATCTGGAGGCAAGACTTGCGGCTGCCGGAAGAGCATCTTTGGCAGTGGCCACGCCATCGTGGTGTGGGGGTGGAGGTGGCGTTGATGATCGGGGTGTGGTAGCAGCGCTGTGCGCATTCCGCGTGGGTGCATCATTGAGGAGCCTGTAAATAAGATTAATTAGTTCCGCATTCCGCCTTTCGTAGCAGCGCTGTGCGCATTCCGCGTGGCCGTGGGGTGGACGAGAGGACACTTGCATCCAGAGCTTCGAGACGAGGAATGGAGCTACAACAGCGTCAACAAGGACAGGACTCGGAAGCTTTCATGACTGTGGCGGCAGATAAGGGGCTGGAGGAAGGAGGGACAGTGCTGGAGGCAACATCGACCTCAGCCAGCTCCACTCGTCCCGTCTCCAGTCGCATCCTGCTTCCTGCCCGTCTTCGTCAGCAGCGGGAATAATGCAGCCACTCCGTCCCATGCCTTCCTTGCCTTGTCTTCCCTCGCATTGCCTTGCCTTCCCTCGCATTGCCTTGTCTTCCCATGCATTGCCTTGCCTTCCCTCGCATTACTTTGCCTTCTCTCGCATTGCCTTGCTTTCCCTCGCATTGCCTTGCCTTCCATCGCATTGCCTTGTCTTCCCATGCATTGCCTTGTCTTCCCTCGCATTGCCTTGCCTTCCCTCGCATTACTTTGCCTTCCTTCGCATTGCCTTGTCTTCCCATCTCGCATTGCCTTGTCTTCCCATGCATTGCCTTGCCTTCCCTCGCATTGCCTTGCCTTCCTCGCCTACAGGCCAAACACCACGAGGTGCGAAGTTCCGTGACAACTGACGAGAGGGTAGCAACAACACCTAAACATTCCCCTCTACTTCATTTCAGCAACGCATTTCATTTAAATGATGTAAATGCCTATGACCATGTACACAGGCGTGTTCTCTGCCCAAGCCCCAGTGATGAAAGTCGTCACAGGAAGGTCAGTGATGAAGCAGCTACCACCCAGACGGCAGCAGCGACTTTCCAGGCAGCCAGGAGCCTCTCCATTCCAGCGTTTCTCCTCAGACCGGTCAGACACGCGCTTCAAGAGCCAGCGAGTACAGAGCCCGTCTCCAGACTTGGAATCCAACAGCCGGAATGCGATGAAGATCGGCAGCCATCCCTTCTTACAGAGATCGGTAACGCGATACCAAGCAGTTTTCTTGGAGGCTGCAAAGCGACATCAAGCACCTCAGTTTTTTACTGGATCTAGACAAGCAAAATCACATCGACTGAAACTATTGGGTTGCAAGTAGACAGCGGGGGGTGGGGTGGGGATGGGGGGTGGCAGCGGGGGCCAGGGCAGTGGAACACTTGTTTGCACACGTTACTTCCACACGCGCGCGCGCATCCATCCCCCCCCCCCCCCCCCCCCCCACACACACACACACACCTGCTAACAGTAAAGCACAGGCGCACGTCGCGAGAGAACACGTCGGCACCATGTAGCTAGCGGCACGTGATCTCCACCCAGCACGTGATCCCCATTCAGCACGTGATCTCCATCCAGCAGTCTGCACGCACCAACTACGGCGCCACGGGAGCCCAGGCCAACAGGCGCGGAACACGGGCGAGCTTCGTGTGTCTTTTCAGGAGCCGCCTCCTGCCACGCAGCCCCTCGGCCCGCCATGTGCCGCTCTGATCTCATTTTTATGGGCGGCTTTGAAATGCGGTGCGGAAGCCTCTACACACAGGCTTCAAACCAGACAAAACCTTTGCGCCGCAACCTGATGAGGCCCCGCCATGAATGCTAACCATCTTCTGAGGTTTTTGGGAGCATACCAACCAAGTTCCACTTGCCCTCGAAGCCGGAGGACTCCAGGTCCTTGCAAACCAGTTCATGCCGAGGTTTAGTCGAGAGGCGCGATGGCGTTATCTGCATGAACAGGGGCTGTTAAGGCCTCCAAGGCAGCCACGAGTATCCTCCCTCAAGAGCGGCCAGGGAGCAGCGCGTCATGGGAGAATCAAAGCGCCACCCTGGCGCGAGAGCTTCTCCAGCTGAAGACGGAGCCTTCCCCAACACGCTAACCATTCCTCCACAGTGAGAGCGACGGAATCGTTGATTGTCTTGAAAATCAGCATGCGCTGGTGGAATTTCTCCTTACACGAGACGCCATATTGAAAGGAGGGAGAACAAAGAAAGCAGACGACAAAGATACTCCGCTTTGCTTGCTCCCACGACGAAGAGGTAAATCAGCAATCCCCGTCTGACACGGAAACGTTTCCAGACGGTTTCCCGCTGTTAGATTGCTATTGTTCTTGAGAAAGTCCAGTGTTCCCTGCCTCATATGACCTCAAAGGACGCTACAGCTTTTCTTGGATCTTCGATTGTTTCACTCTTTCTGGCCGCTGCCATTTCCCTAAAACGAGTACCGCGGATGTCAGGCAGCAAGAACATCACTCCAGATCACCATGCGTCCAGATTCGCCACCGGCTTGTTGAGTTCAACGCCGTTGGAGTACATCGAGTTTGAATTTTCCCTGCTTTTCCCAAAGGGAACCCGAGAAGAATGTCGTTAAAAGACTGCGTTTGATCTCGGAGCAAATCAACAACCATTCTCCGCTGTAATTCCCGCTGCTTTGTTGAGAGGAATATCAAAGCGAGGCGAGAGCACTACAAAAGAATTGCCTGCACCTGCGGGTTTTCCCCCACAGCACATCCGCCCCTTTCTCTCCCCAGACTTCCAAGACCCAAGCCTGCTTCCTCCTAGGTTCCAGGACCCAGACACACACGTGTGGTCACTTTTCCAGCACAGCTGCTACAAACCAAAACTCCGTCCAAAGATCCAAGACCTCCGATTCTTCGGCAAATCAGCGGAAGCGAGCGGACTTTGCCGAGCTTTGTGGCAGGCCGTTCCGACATGGGCAGGAAGAGCGGAAGACCACACAGGGAGATGAAGGCCGCTCCAAGACAACAATGGGATCCGCCTCTTGCGGGGAGCAAGGGCCGGATTGCCCATCCAGGACGGAAGGCACGTGCAGGCAGCCAGGCAGCCCGGGCCGGATGGCCATGTGAAAAGCACAAGTGCCGGCCCCGAGCTGACTCGATGGAAGAAGCGTCCGCAACACGCACAAAGAAGGGCCCCGGCCACGGCTCATAAAGGCGGGTAAGCAGAGCCAGGAAGCAATTTACAGCGTGCCTTGTCCGCCGTGGACAGGCCCCATGCAATTCCAACACTGGAAATCCATTACGCCCTGCTCGACTGCCCGCCCTGCCGAGGAGCGCCCAGTGAAGACCGCGGCCCAGGCCAGCGTCTCTGATGAAGCGGCATCGCCTGTCGGCCTGCCCAGGCACGCCCGTGATGCTGGGATTAATATTCCCCGCCTCCTCTGCCAGCAAAGCCATGAATAAATGAAAGACAAGTCACCAGCAAAAAGTCTCCTGGACACACGTCGGGAAGCAACAGGCAGCAGACCGACTGGGTGTTTCAATGGCCCCCTAGACTGGAGTAATCCTCGCAGGCTCCACGACTGCAGGCAGCGGGCGGACCAAAGCTCAGGAGCAAACCCAATATTGACCAAAATGAGGAAGAAGTTGGTGCCAGTCAATGCCAGACTGGACGCGAGACGGCTACTGTACTAGCGTAACGGGAAATCTCAACTCCTGTAGAGGCGAGTACTGAGGGAAAAGGAGACGGAGATGTGAGAGATATACGACGTGTAGTTGGCCTCGGGCAAATATGAAGCATATTCACTGTCTTCTATAGGTCGTGGGACCAGCAGGACGAAACCTTTTCCTTCTACGGGATGGGACAGAACAGAGGGTCCTTTTGTGTGCATCAACGTCCATGGTATCGGGTTCGCCTTCGTTGCCCCTGACAGACTGGAAACAACGCGTACTTAATGAGTCACAGTGGCGCCACGTTGACGTTCTGCCTTGTGTTCCCAGCGCGACGCCTCGCACCAACTCGCACTCAAACCAGCGGCAACCGATTCGGAAGAGCTGCTCATTGAGACACGACAAAGCAGTACAGTGGTGGGCGCCGTCCTCGTCACACAGGACTGACACCTCCAAAACAGATCTAGTTCGGAGGCAGACGGCGTGTCTCGACCCCTGGGACGGTCTCCATGACCAGACTTACAGGCAGCTCTAGGAAAATCCTCAGGAACACTCCATCCCACGTGACACAAAGGGATTCGCGATGCACGCGGCAATCCCACCCACCACATCTTATAGCCCTCTATTTCCGTGTGAATATGGATCGAGTCCGCCTTCAAAGAGCGAGCGGGCAGTCAGAGATATTACATTCTCGGATGGAGAACCTTCCTACAATCAGCCCCACCAGCTGACGGACTCGAGTGCAATCCATTGAGAATTCGCGTCGTTGTTTAATGTCCTGAGCATCCCCATAGCACGCACTGGCCTTGTAGCGGTGGACACGCTTTGGAAAGATACATCAACAGATCTGTCTGATTTGCATCGTCCGACCAGCCCTGCCCAGCTTACGTGGCCAATGCGACATCGCCTTAGGTTTGGCGTGGCGGACTGGAGAGCCGCCTGGAAACATTGGCTTCAACTATCGCGCCAAGCTCGGCAACACACCAGGTGTTGCATGTTGGGGGCCTCAGTGATCGAACAATGAATTCTTTCCCTGACCAAGTCCATCTCAATGACTGCACTGCACGATTCGTGTCAATAAAAACCATTTTCCAACGACCGACGGGTCCGTAACTACCTGTAACTTTTCTTATTGTCCGACCTTTTTTTGATCTAGATGAAAATTTCGCATCGCCACCAGCAAGAGACAAATTTTCGTCAAATTCGGCCAGCAGGTGTTGAAGGTACTGGAAGAAACCCTCTCGGTTTCAACCAGGGCTTCGTCACCACAACGCCTAGAATTCACCCCAGAGCCCTACGTCGTTTCAACGCCACGAGAATCCAGAAAAACTATTCAACCACTTCTCTTCACCCTGACAAGAGCTGGGTGCAGAATGAGCCCAAGGGACAAAGAGGGACTTACGCCAGCCCCTGCCCAACATTCTTCCACGCATAGATACATGCGGCGATAAATCAGCTCTCCAACCTTCGCCGCCCACAGGTAAAAGGGGCCATAAAGCACTGTCCTCGAGGCCCTCTTAACAGACAGCCCGCAATTGGAGTCCAATTCGTCAGGGACGCGATTCTTCAAGCGCTGTGCAGGCTAAGAGGCATCGGGTAGCAGCTCCCACGTCTTCTGTGCGGCAGGCAGGCAGGCAGGCCGGCCGGCCGTTTGACAGGGAAACACCAATAACGCATCAGCCGCAGAAAGCCTGGGCATAAACAGCAAGTCTGGGGCCGAGCTCTGACAGGTCATTCAGCAGCGCAATAAACGAAAGGATCAGCGAGTTTTAATGGCTGTGAAGGGGGAGGCAGACAGGGGGTGGACGAGAGGGAGAGAAATGGGGGGAAAATGAGGCAAGCGGGTGAAACAGCTTCCAACTTATCAGTTCTCCGACAGCTGCACCGTGGCGCGGGTTACAGGTACACCCCCACAAATACCCCCCACCCCCACCCCCCTCCTCCCACCCTCTCCGTTTTCGAACTGTGAGCCCCAAATTAAAAACCGTCTCCGGTACAGAGAAATAATGAGCAGCGGGTTCCGCCAGCATGCATATTCATGGACAAATTGCCTCACCCTCTCGGCCTCGTCAAAAAGCCACGAGTCGACCCGCCACCAGGAATTAAAGGGAGAAGCGGGTCCCGCCAATTGAAGGTTGCATGTCGGCTTGTCAAGAGAGGCTTTGCCGGGCCGGGCGGGCGGGCGAGATTGGATGCCTTTGAAGCCGGAAAGATTGCCTGGCGGCCCCATGGACCAGATAAAGGAATGGCTTTGTGCGCAGCTAATGGTAGCCATAAATGCGCCAGCGAAGCAGCAGAAACGAGAGCAGACCTCCACCTACAAGCCGCTCTCCCTCCTCCCGTCCCTGTCTCCAGGTCTCCGTGCAAGCGCGCCATCTGCAGGCAGCGTCAGGGAAGACGTGGCCAGACGGCTCTTTCGCCTGCAGTCCCTCTCCACCGCCTGCAGCCCGCTCCTTTAAACAGCATGCAGTCCCTTCTTCCCCCCGCCTGCAGTCCCTTCTTCCCAACGCCTGCAGCCCCCTCCTTCCCACCGCCTGCAGTCCCTTCTTCCCACCGCCTGCAGTCCCTTCTTCCCACCGCCTGCAGTCCCTCTCCACCGCCTGCAGCCCGCTCCTTTAAACAGCATGCAGTCCCTTCTTCCCTCCGCCTGCAGTCATTCTCCATCGCCTGCAGTCCCCTCCTTCCTTCAGCCTGCAGTCCCTTCTTCCCCCCGCCTGCAGTCCCTTCTTCCCCCCGCCTGCAGTCCCTCTCCACCGCCTGCAGTCCCCTTCTTCCCACCGCCTGCAGTCCCTTCTTCCCACCGCCTGCAGTCCCTCTCCACCGCCTGCAGTCCCCTTCTTCCTACAGCCTGCAGTCCCTTCTTTCCCCCGCCTGCAGTCTCTCTCCACCGCCTGCAGTCTCTCTCCACCGCCTGCAGTCCCCTCCTTCCCAACGCCTGCAGTCCCCTCCCACCACAGGTAGGTGGTTTTAGGAAATGGGAGGCTGACTCCCATATATGGAGAGAGAGAGAGAGAGAGAGAGAGAGAGAGAGAGAGAGAGAGAGAGAGAGAGAGAGAGAGAGATTAATATGCACATGCGACAGATGACAGAAAGACATTATGAGCATTATATTTTCAAAGGAGCAAGTAGACAGACACATGAGAGGGAGGGGGAGGGGGGGGGGAGGGGGAAAGAGGGGGAGGCCAATGACGTGTGCGGCCCATTTGTCTCTGCTCAAGCGTGGTTACCTGCTGCGAGGCTTCAATTACCCAGGCAGGATTCCTGGCTTACACCAGTGGTCTGAAGCGCATAGATTACGTTTCCGTTGCAGCTAATGGCTGCGCCAGGCTCGGGCAAGCAGGAGGGGCCGGGTGTGCAGCGCGGCAAGCAGAAGGCGGAATGGGCCGCCGTCTGGCAAGGCACAGAGGAAACCACGCGACACGACTGGCCTCTGCAACCACCCCTCAGTAGCGTCTACCAGCAAGGCGAGTGGGAGCCCAAGTACACACGTCTGCCTGGCACCGGAATGGCAAAGACTGAACACACGGATAACTCGAAGACAGAGCGAGAGCACAGCATGTGGCGCTTACTGACGACGCCGTCGATATTTGGCATCGAGAACAGCAAGTGTCCTGTCGTTGGTTTGCCTCTAGGAGTTTCTCGTTCCTCGTCTCCTTTTCCTTCACAACACTCGAGAACTAATTAATCTTCTTCATGCTTCGTCACCTCATGACACTCCATAAAAAGTTCTGCGCGTGACCAAATGAACCCAGATACAATTACAAGAAGGAAAACGTGTCTTTCGCCGACTCTACCCTCTTACAGCAGCCTTTCCATCGGGCAACTTGAAAGGAGTACTCTCCATGACGCTAAGAGTTGACACTCCATTACTCTACCCATGAAACAAGGGGAAGCACAGCGCGTCAGGCACACGACATCGCCCCAGACTCTGGGCCCAGGCAGACGAGGCGGCGAGAAGTGGCACGGACAGGGAGACGCGGATTCTCCAAGTCATCAGTGGCGGGGGGCGCGGGGAATGTAAAGGCGGGACAGGGAATCAGGCAGGGGAGGTCATTGGCAGGCGGGCGGCGTGTCCTCATTAGCAAAGGCTGCCTGCACGGTTAGCAGCAGACCGCACTCGCAGCCCGGATGTGGCAGCTTCCTGCCAAAAACACCAAAGCTGCCTCGACTGCCCCATTCATCCCTCTCAGACATCCGAGCTGTGTCCTTCTCCAACAACCACCTGGTAAGTCTTCCTTTGCTTCAACTGTTCATCTCATTCCAAACCTCCCTCTCATCACGAAACAGAGGTCATCGAGGGTCTCTTTTGAGTCAGGAGAGCAACTCCCAAACAACCCTCTTCCACACCACGTGGTTAACTCGTGCAGGGCAGCTACTGTCTGTGTACATGACGTCATGCACGTGTGCGCTGTCTGAGAGTGGCCTTCTGGTGTACAGCCACCCAGACGCCTGACGTAACGTGACGTGTCCTAACCAGCGTAACGCTTTTCCACCAACCTCGTGCACTTCCGTCTGCTTGGAGACGCCACTTCCGTCTGCTTGGAGACACCACTTCCGCCTCCTTGGAGACGCCACTTCCGTCTCCGTGGAGACGCCACTTCCGTCTCCTTGGTGACGCCACTTCCGTCTCCTTGGTGACGCCACTTTCGTCTCCATGGAGACGCCATCCTCGGAGACGCCACTTCCGTCTCCTCGGAGACCCCACTTCAGTCTCCTTGGTGACGCCACTTCCGTCTCCTTAGAGACGCCATCCTCTCTTCGGAGACGCCACTTCCGTCTCCTCGAAGACGCCACTTCGCTCTCCTTGGAGACGCCACTTTCGTCTCCTTGGAGACGCCACGTCCTCTTATCCTGGAGACAGAAGTGAAGTCGACAAAGGCATCGCTACAGAACCATTTACGGCGAACATCCCCTGTCACTGACTTCCGAGGTCAGAACGGGTGTTATCGAACTTGCGGCAGAGGAAAGAGAAACATGCAGAAAAAGAGCGGACCAGAAACATCGGGACGTGCCCATCCGGGCTCTGATTGCTCGTTGGCGACAGGAAGAGGACGCCCTCTGACTGGACTGAGAAGGCGTTTTCATTATTCCGCTCCTCAACCAGCCATCATGGCGTTTCCTCGCCTGCAGCAAGAGGCGCTGCGCATCGAATACAAAATGCAATTTCCCAGGCAAAAACGCCCAGGCCAAATATTCAAAGACCGTTACGGAGCAGGCTTTGGAAAATGGTGTGGCAAAAATTGTCAACTCCGCCCTGGAAAATTTCATTATCGGGCGACCCGGTCCATTTCAACCGGGCATCACGTTCGCCATCTCGTGCCTGTGCCGCGTTACCGCGCAGGAAAAAGAGTTGACGACCAGGGCTGCGAATGCGAATGTTTACACGCATATTTTTCCAATTCAACATTAAGCACTTGGCACACATTTCAGGAGATTGCAAGTCGAATCAATAGCTAGCTCCTCACGGCCGGGCACTTGCCGCCAAGTCTGGCCAGCAATCATGCAAATTGCAAGTTTTCCAAGCAGATCAGGGGGGAAGATTTGGACACCGCGTGGGACCAGCGCCTCCCCCCGTCCATCACCCCACAATGGCCGAGAGCGCAGGGTGCGGGCCTCCGCCCAGGGGGGAGACAGGAATCTCCTCCTTCCATCTCCAGCCCCACCCCATCCCACCCCACCCTGTTCTGCCCATCCTTGCACACCCACACTACGACGTGCCGGGAACCCGTCCGCAGGACTGAAATGTGGGGAGACTCAAATTTCCATTAAACACACTGGAGACGGCGGCCCCTTGCAAAGTGAGCCATCATTATATTTGCACTGATATGCTGTCCACCATTGTCGGAGGCAACACGGGGACCAGTTCGCATTCTTGCCAGGCATAATGAGCCTCCTGGGCGGCTGTGAATGATACAATTCCAGCAGCGCTATCTGGGGATGAGTCGGGCTGGGAGGCAATGGCCGCGGACAAACGAGGCGCCATCGGCCCTGCTCGGGACAGATGCTGGGGAGGCCTCCACTTTAATTACGTGCCGTCTTATGTTGTCTTTTCCCCCATGCCCCGCCACAGCGCGTCGACACCACGTCGCCAATTGCACGCCACCCCCGGGACCCCCCAGAGAAATTGAGCGGCCACCCAGTCCCCCAGCCCAGGAGAGCAAGCGGAGGCAGGCTGCTCGCTACACAAAACGTTGCCTAATCACCATCACAGCCGCAAAAAGAGTTTGCCCTCCCCCGTCTTCGCCGCGGTCCCCCGTTTTGCTTCTGCCATCAGCAACACTGAGTGGTCGAAGGTCGCCTTCAACACCTGCATCTTGCAACCAGCTGGAAGAGGGCCAGGCCTCATCCGACTCTGAGCCATTCTTCCAGACGGCACGACCCTCCTAGAACGAGAGGACACGAGCCATGGCCATAGTCCAAAGCCTGAGAGTGACACGACTAGACGCCAGGTGGCACCTCCATCAGCTGACGCACCACCAAGGCGTCCATTAAGCATGTTTCCCCCACTCCCCAGGGTACGATGGCTGACGTTCTCCATCCTGTCATCACTGACAGTCCACCCTAGAGGTGGCCTCTAAACTCACAGTTCAGAACGGCTGCCATCACACGACAGGCAGTGAGGTCCAAAACACACCAAAGGAAGAGAGATTCCCTGCTCCCTCGCTTCAGCTCCATCGTCCACTTGGCACAGGACGCCGTGATGCACACAGCCCAGCTTTCTGAGTGGCGTTCCTTATCAAAGCCCAGACGAGACTGCGCTGGAGACCATGGATACAACTGCCAATCATCTCCTCCAGTACTTGTCGTCTTCGCTCGCCTCACACTCCACCAGGGCGCGGCGTGGGGAGGGTTTTCCCTTGGATCACGACGTGGCGTCAAAAACATCGGCCAGCAGGCTTTGCTGCACAGCTGTGGGGTTTCCAGGGGACTTTGATGCGCGCAGTAAATGGAACATCGAAATTCACGCCGCCGCGAGGCCCCACAGGTGTCGCCTGATGAAAGCCGTCGCTGAATGTGGCTTTCTCCTTTTATGCAGAGGCCAAGGAGTATAGTACTCCTTGGCAGAGGCGCAAATCACGGATGACAGCCCACACCCTGTGCCAGTCAAAAGGCCTGTCTACTGCCACAGTCACACAGGCTACTGCTACAGTCGCACAGGCTACTGCCACCGTCACACAGTTATACTGCCACAGTCACAATGGCTACAGCCACAGTCACAATGGCTACAGCCACAGTCTCACAGGCAACTGCCACAGCCACACAGGCCACTGCTACAGTCAGAGGCCACTGCCATAGTCACAGACTACTGTCACAGTCTACTGCCACGACTAAGCTGACCAACAAACTGCAGACACGTTCGAGTAGGCAATAGAATAATGCCAGGTGGAGTGCAGCCTACGCACCGCCGTCATCACTGCAACCACATTAACTGCAAATACAAAGAGTACTCGCTCGCATCGTCCTTACAAGTCACCCAACAGCAAGACCCCGAGGCGCAGCTCGGGCAGGCAAGATGCAGAGCTAGGCAAGCGGTTCTCTCGATATCCTCCTGACACCTTTCGATATCCTCCTGACACCTTGGGCCATCGCTCAGAATGCCAGTCTACAGAAGCCACCTCCTCCAAGACCTGCCCTGCTGCATCCACGATCTTCACAGCCTCGCTCTGTTCAGCAGCAGTGGCAACGATGCGACTAATCAGTGCGCCTGCCGGAGCCACTCTCTCCGCTGCAAACACAGACACCGCGTCCCTCGCCACTCCCCTGCGTGCAAACAACCGCCCCGAAGTCTCAAGGAGAAAAACTCGGCGTCAAAAGAAGCCTTTGTGTTCTACAACTTAACCCAGTGGGGAAAACGAGAGCTAATTGTGTCAATTTCGCAGCAGCCGACACGACTTCTCCGTGTTTTCTCTGCTTTCCCCGCCAAATGTGCCAGAACAACTTCGCAGTCCGTTGCAACTCCCAGAGTGAGTGTATGGAACTGGGACGTTTTCGTGTTCCATTACAAACCGTCGCGTGACGGAAGCTGCGCACTTCTCCCCCAGGAAATGACAGGAACTCAAGCGAGGCGGAGGAACGGAAAGCGGTTCTGCAGAGTGCCACGGATGGCGGAAAATGCGGTCGTGGCATTCTCGAACGTCCCGCCGCCATTGTGTCCTCAACAAGCAAACTGCGCTTACAGTCCCGAGGAGGAAGGGGAATACAAATTCTCTCCAGCCCTTGCACCTGGATCAGCAACCCTTGACTGTGGAGCGCCAGCCTGCGTGCACTGCGTGTGTCCACGTGCAGTATGCACGGTCCTGGCGGTTATTTCTGCCTCGCTTAGCACGCGAGCGAGGGTGGGATGCATTCATTAGTGCTCCTTACTTACGTAACGACCAATCTCCGTAAAGAAAGCGACGACGCAACGAACTCACCAAGCGCGTCTGTAGACCTTCAAGACCACGGCGCCCCAATGCGACAGGGATACTTCAGACAGATGCAACAAGGGACCGCATCCCAACATCCTCGCGACGTGGACAGACACTGAGGGACGCCGCCACCAGAGAGATGGACGACGGGCCCATCAAAGCGGTTCAAGATATAGCGAGGACTGTCATTAGTGGCGTCCGTGACGCCTCGTCCACCACGAAGCAAGGACACCGACAGCCACCATCGCGGGTGCCCCCCCCCCCCCCCCCCCCCCCCCCCCGCCTCTCATCACATGATAGCGCGGCCCTCTCTCCGCCACCTGTGTCAGGAACCTGCTAATTGCTAGGTACTGCTAATTGCAAGGTACTGCTAATTGCTCCTGGGTTCCAACACCCGCACATCCCACCCCACACCCCTCCCTTTCTGGCGTCTCTCCCCTAACTTCTCTCCCGCCATTCCCCGGGCCGCCCCTCCTTTCGCTTCAGGGTGGCGGTCTGGCCTCATCACAGGCATTGGGTCCGCCAGCCCCCAGCTAGGGCTAATGGCGAGCAAACACGAGTGGGTGGCGGGTGCCGAGTGGCGAGAAGAAAAATCAGCCTAGATCAAAGATTGCGGGGCGAGGAAAGAGGCCTGTTCCAAGCCAGCCAGCCCCACCACCCCCTCCCCCTTCTCTCTCTCTCTCTCTCTCTCTCTCTCTCTCTCTCTCTCCCTCCCTCCCTCCCTCCCTCCCTCCCTCTCTTTCTCTCTCTTTCTCTCTCTTTCTCTCTGTCACTCTCTCTCTCTCTCTCTCTCTCTCTCTCTCTCTCTCTCTCTCTCTCTCTCTCTCGTCTCTAAAGTCCCGCCACCAGGCAGACGGGCAGGGCCACACGACTGAGAGCGGCGATTGGGCAAGCCGCAAGAATATGACAACAATCAGAGGAATCCATACGCGCCGCGGCCCATAGCCGGCATCCGCCACTCCAGCCACCAGTCGTGGTGAGGAAGGGAGGGCGGGAGGGGGCGGGGGAGAGAGGGAGGGCTGCACTGACGGTGGCTGGGGCGGGCCACGCTACGCTACGTCAGTCCAGCGGCGGCGCTACGTCGCGCAGGCTGTGTTGCCGGAGCGGCGCCCGCCCGCCCTGCCTGCCTGGCTGCCAGGCCCCCAGTGCGGATCTCTCCGTCTATCTGTACAGAACTGTCCACCCCCACGAGTGTACCGTACAGGTAGTTAGCAGAGTGTGAGGAGCACCAGTGCACACTACTGCTTGGACTGACGGAGTACTCTTCCGTCTCCAGTTGGCCCTCCAGCCCTTCCTGCCTGCCCGAGTCCAACGGTGAGTGGAGAGAGAGAGAGAGAGAGAGAGAGAGAGAGAGAGAGAGAGAGAGAGAGAGAGAGAGAGAGAGAGAGACTGCATAGAAACGCAGCTATGGTACCATTGCAAAGTCTCATAGCTACAGGAGTGGTGTCAATGCAGCTGCGATAAGGACAGCGGTAACGGGGTAGAGTAGGAACTCGTCAATTACCTGCCAACAACCACTTCGTCTCCCACTAGATAAACTACTCCTCGCGCATGCTGGCAATCAGGCGAATCTCTCTCTCTCTCTCTCTCTCTCTCTCTCTCTCTCTCTCTCTCTCTCTCTCTCTCCTCCCTCCCTCCCTCCCTCCCTCTCCCTCTCTCTCTCTCTCTCTCTCTCTCTCTAAGCTGAATCTGTTTCTATCATTTTCACCTGACAGTCAGCATCTGCTCGCCACGTGAGAGAGAACGTAGATGGGTGGCAGACAGTTTCTGAGTAGAACATAGCGCCCGAGCAGACGCTCCACAGCACTGTCCAGTCACAGTCCGAGGCGCAGGGCAACTGGTGGCTGCTTCTTGCCTGTAGCGAGGCCCGTGAAGTGAGAGCGACACGCTGTCCTTTTCCCTATAACAGCTGTACAAGTCATGGCCCCTCCGATATTTCGCCCCAGTGGCTTCGCTTTCCAGTCAGAGCAGAACGTATATTCCATCACCTTTCACGAGTAGTATCCAGTTCAATGGCGCATTCATGCCCACGCGCGAACTCGTTACATCCCCACCCCCCAACCACCACCACCATTCACCCACACACTTTATAAAGAGCAGGTAAAGCCCAATTCCCGAGAAAGACGTCATTTAAATCAAGGTCCAGGTGGCGGCCTGACAGATGAGTGCGCATCTCTGTCAGGCGTCTTCTTGTCTGTCTGCTGTCTCAGGGCGCTGTGTGCCATCTCCTTCCATCCCTGCATCGCCACTAGACCCCAGGACGCCCAGGCTACAGAGTCTGGTTTTCAGCCACAGAGAGACAGGCAGGCTGTGTCCGCTGAGCTGACAGCCTGGCAGGCAGGCAGTCCGTGCACTGCGTGTGACAGATCTCCCTCCCGTGACAATCGTTTCATATTCCATGCCAGATTATCTCTGCAGTAAAGATTTTAATCAGCTGCAGCGCTCGCCTGGTCTGGTTTTAATCTCCTCGTTCTCTGAACCGCAAGTGATCATGGAGCTTCACTGATAAGCGTAGCCACGCCCACTTCGCCCTTTTACACCAACAACTTTCGCCCATCTCACGTGTATGTGTGTGTGTATCTGTATGTGTTTAAATGTGTATACTATATGTGTGTGTGTGTGTATGTATGTATGTGTGTGTATGTGCGCGCGCACACAGCACGTTACTTTTCCGCAGGAACGACAGAACTGAACATGATATAACAGGACCTTTATCACCAGACCAGAACGCGAACTTGCGGTATCTGTCCAGACTGCTTGCACAGGCTGCTGTCCAGGCTGCTGCACACTGCCCATTAGGATCACCATCAATTGCACGACCCCGCGGACCACGGCACTCCCAGTGAAAGTCGCAAGCGGGGATTTCCATGCACAGTTGAAGGAAAGCTCGCTACCTGAGCGATCCACCATGCACCACTGCACCAGGGAGTAACGCCGCTCAAACAACTCGAAAGCAACGACCACGCCTTGAAACGGCTAGTGATGAAACGGGCAGGCAGAGCGCCTTGAAACGGCCAGGCTTGAAACAGCCAGGTTTTAAACGGCCAGGCTTGAAACGGCCAGGCAGAGCGCCTTGAAACAGCCAGGCTTGAAACGGCCAGGCAGAGCGCCTTGAAACAGCCAGGCTTGAAACGGCCAGGCTTGAAACGGCCAGGCAGAGCGCCTTGAAACAGCCAGGCTTGAAACGGCCAGGCAGAGCGCCTTGAAACGGTTAGGCTTGAAACGGGCGGGCGGGCGGGCGGGGTGCGACTGTAATGGAGTACGAATGCCCACCTCATCTCCCCTACCGACTCGTTGGCGCAGCTGCGCGGCGTTAATTACAGTACACCAACTGCCAGTCGCCCTGACTGCTCCTTTCGGCAGAGGCAGGGAGTGCAGAGAGCGAGTGACAGAGAGGCACACACGGAATGGCACCCAGGCACACAGACGCGCGCCAGCGAAAGGCAGGCCGGGAGGCTCCAAGAACAGATACCTCGTAGAGTCAGCGAGCGCTCAGCTTGTCCTCTCCATTATCAGCCGATTACTTGTGTGCCCGACAGCTTGCAGGGAGAAAACACAAGACAAACAGCGCAGGCCGCCCCGGCTCGCTGGAGGCACCACCAGAGGAGGGGTTGAGGCAGGGCTAATGCGTTCTGTAGGCCCTGCCTTTTCAACAGTGTGCCTCCCCATCCCTTCTCTCCTCTCATCACCACGTCTGCCGTGCGGTGTCGACTTCGGCATGGTCGTCTTCCCCTTAAGCCTTGCATTGTCTGGATGCGTGGAGAACAAGCTGGCTGTCTTCTTGCCCTCTTCCCAAAGCCTTCACCTCCCTCAGCTGACGGCTCGCGCCTCGGCCAAGCGTTCTCTGGACTTCTGTTGAAGGAAATGATGGTCCCCTCTCGTGCCAGGGCCTCCGCAGACACGGCAAGTAGTGGGAAATGAAGTCTCGTGTCTGAACAGCACAGGGTAACCCCTGGGGGGATGGGGGCAAGCTCAGCCCCTGCTGCGAACAAGTGGCCCTCCTTTGCCTGCTCTCTCTCTCTCTCTCTCTCTCTCTCTCTCTCTCTCTCTCTCTCTCTCTCTCTCTCTCTCTCTCTCTCTCTCTCTCTCTCTTCCCTTCCCACCCACGCATCCCGCCCTCATCCTTTCCTTGCCGCAGCCCTCAGTACCCGTGGCTGAGGCAGGGCAAAGCAGTCATTAACATGTCAACCCCATCAAGCGTTGAAAGGGCAGCCAGGTGCAACTGCCCCACTGCACCCAGGAGGGCCTGGCAGCGCGGGGCAGCAGCAGAGCGGGCGACAGAAGCACCGCGAGTAGACGATCTCAGGAACCCCGACTGAGCCCGTGTGCCCTTCCCGCCTTCCCGGAGTGAAATCTGCCTCGAGAGCGGCTGCACTGGGAGGAAAGGGGCGAGAACAAGCAACTCGCACAGAGCACAGGGACACGACGCTGATTGACGCGAGTGCAAGGGAAAGCATGTTGTTAACTAGGGCCGCTGACGTCCTGACACTATGCAGACCTCAATGAAAGGTGTATAGCACCTTTCGCCTCCATTGTTTCCTGTGCCCTCTGCATCCCCCCAACGTGGGAATGTGCGTCTAGTCGCCTGCAGTCTCCGTCTCAGTCTCCATGTCCCTCCTCTCCGCCACCTCGCCACGCCACTGGCCCTTGCCATCGAGTGGCCAAGCAGCAGGCAAAGGCACAAAACCCCTGCACAGAACAGCAGCGAGGTGTCCGAATTCCAGACAGTGCCACAGCCAGCAAGGAGCAGAGCATGGCGTCTTGGCGTCTGCATGTTTGAGATGTCTTCATTCACAGGAAACTGCTGTGGAGACCCAGGGCGGACTGTCCATCATGGCAGCCTGGTGGCCTTTTGCAGTCATCTGGAATGTGTCGGGGCCAGCTGGCGCCCGATGAGGGGAAGCAGACAAAGGGTTGGACATTAGTATCAGTTTTGTTTGGACAAAGGCTCCGTTGAATGAGAAAACACACGAGACAGCAGCGTGGAAATGCGGGAGTTCAGCAATGTGTTGCACACGTGGCCTTCCCCTGCTGGCGTCCTCTAGGCACAGGGGGGGTGGGGGTGGGGGGGGGGGGGGGGGAGGAGGAGAAGGAATGGGTTGCACAATGGCAATGGCATGAATGGCAAATCGTGACCCTGTAATCAGCAGCGTTTATCTCTCTCTCTCTCTCTCTCTCTCTCTCTCTCTCTCTCTCTCTCTCTCTCTCTCTCTCTCTCTCTCTCTCTCTCTCTCTCTCCATGTATTGCGGCAAGAACTCATAATCTACACCTAAGTTATCTCACGCTCTTGCCCATGCATTCAGATTTCTTCTCCCTCTTTTTGCGCTAAGCCTGGCCTGACACAGCCTTTCTTTCCTGTGGCCTCTTGCCTGTGCCTAGTGTGGAAGGAGTGTGGAGGTCTATAGGCCTCATCCATTACAAGCACGGCAAACTGGCGCGCAAGCCTCAGTTTCCCGGGACATAAGAAATTGCCCAGCCCGGATCACAGGGGATTTTTCTGCTCCGGCAATTAACAGTGCATCAAGAAGATTAGAGATTTCCAAGCGACACCACTCTTTCCGGATCCAGGGTTCATATTTTCCCGAACTCCCCATGCGGGAAAAAGTGTTAAACTCATCAGGGCTATGCGGGCTGGGGGGGAGGGGTAGTGGGGGGAGGGGACGATGGCTTGGGGAACGAAGAGGCCAGACGAGCAATAGAGAAGGCAGGATTCACTGCCGGTCCTCGCATTGCCTGGAGCTGCCTCCATTTACTCCAGCCATTGGCCTCCCAAAGACTCTCTCCTCGCCCGCGTTATTTCCGTGAATGCGACAAGAAGTCGCTTGCATTGGAATGTCAGACCCGCCATTCAGTGTTTTCACCAGCGCTTGATCAATAGGCAACAGCGCTGCGCCCGCAATGGGGATGTCCCCCCTCCACCACTTCACGACCCCCTCCCCCTCTTCTGCGCTCTGGGCAACACGTGAGCCGTACGGGCGAGAGTTGCTCAAGAGGATGACTGGACCAAAGGACCATAAGTGGACGCAATGCCGGAGGCAATGCAGGCATGGGAGAGACACAGGCAGGCAGGGTGAAAGTCGGGGGAAATCCACAAGCAGGCAGACAACCAGCTATGCAGGTAGATCTTGAGGCAGAGGCAGATCTAGAGGCAGATCTAGAGGGAGGCAAGGCGAGGCAAGGCAAGGCAAGGCAAGGCAAGGCGAGGCGAGGCAAGGCTGACAGGCAGGCTTAGCGGCGGGCCTGGAGATCTCGAGGCGAGGCCTAATTGGAAGGCTAGTGCCGCTTCAAATTGCCTGAGTGCCACTCGGAGAATTCATCAGCAGCCCACATGGCGCGGACAGGCGGCCGTGGCGACCTCTTGGAGGAGGCCAGGGGAGTCTTCCTCTTTACCGAGCCGACGTGGCTGCCTCCCTAGCAACACCCGCAGGTCACGCTGGCAACATCAGTTCCCAAAGGATGGGTGCATGGATGAAGTGTTACGGCCCCTCAGCCGTGGCAGGCCGGCACAGACAGCGACTACTGGAATCACCAGTCTGGACTGGAGGATGAACCAAATACAGTCAACAAACTATTTCCCAAGTCATTCACTTCACACGAACGGAACGAGGAGACTGAAGAGTGGGTCTACGCTCACCTCCCTCTGACTCTCACGGGGTCTACGTCAATCCCAGAGGCACCCGGATCGCGACAAGACGGCTTCGGTAAGGGTTTGCGGCGTGCTGGCACCGTCCTGGAATGCCGCACTTTGTCTGCGAGAGGACTGCCTGCCGTCGTCGTCTTCAGACTGGGACGCGGGCAAAGGAGCGCTTGCAGCAGATCCGCCCCTCCTTCCCTTCCTCTCCTGGCGTCATGCAGGGCGACATTCATCAGCATTCCCCCATCGGGCGTCTTTCTCCCGACTTATAACGACTGCTCCTTAGGCGGCCATAAATCACGAAGGAAAGAAAGCGATCAGAATTATCGAGCAGGGTGACAGGCCCCACAGTTCCGGCCCGTCCCCACCTCATCCCCGCCCCCTACCTCACCCCCCACCCCACCCCAGTAGCAAGGCCCGACGGGAAGACCTGACAGGGCGAAAGACGTGGAGCTCTCTAGGACCAAAGGCCAGTTTTGCCCGAACATCACGCTCAGCTAATGGCGCTACACGGGGGATTATGCAGAATCTCAAGGAGGAATTTGATATGGTTATCTGCACCGCCCTGGGAACCGCTCTTGCCTCCAGGAGCGTCCTTCTCCCTGACAGCTCATGCCCAGGAGGACGCGAGGCCGACCCCAGAAAAGACTTGCTCAAGCCATGTTTGTTCGCCCCTTCTGCCTCCATCCGATAAGCGTTACTTTGCCATTAATTCCCACCACCATGCTTCAGATCCTAACACTTTGTCGGGCAGTTCTCCTTCCTTCTCTCTTGTTTGTTGATACTCGCCCTAATGGTAGACGAGAGAGAGAGAGAGAGAGAGAGAGAGAGAGAGAGAGAGAGAGAGAGAGAGAGAGAGAGAGAGAGAGAGAGAGAGAGAGAGAGACGCTACCACGTTTTGAGAGGGAGAGAACGAGCGTGGGGTCACTAGTGATACAGAGAGAGAGAGAGAGAGAGAGAGAGGGGGGGGGGGGGGGGGGGGGACTGACGAAAGTCCGCGCAGATAATACACTCCCAAGAACTTCTTTCTCTACGGTAAATGCCAAAAACTACACTGACGTATTCGCCCCACATACGCACGTCTCTCTGGCAGCTTTCAAGCAACGCTGTGTGAGTGACCAGCTTGCAACACGTACAGGCCGAGGAGCAGGGCACAGCCGCGGCTTGAAGGCAGGCAGCCTACAGGGCGACAGACACAACATGGTCACACGCAAGCTCTTGTGCTCTCCACAACTCTCTCTCAGAGGGCGCCGGGCGTTCTCTGTCCACGTGCTCATTCTCCTTGTCTTTGCCCCGCTCTCCAGTGGCAGGCTGCCCTCTACCGGCGCTATTGACACGGCGGAGCCTGAAAACATTTACCCTGATCTAGAGGATCAGACCTCTCCCCCGCCAGGATCGGAACCCATTCAAATCCCAGCAAGCCGGTGCAGGGACAGGCAGAGGAGATAGGGCTACAGATAGTTGCCCAAGATACGGTGGTTTCTCATTTCTACCGCCCTCAGGGGGAGAGAGAGGAGGGGAAGGGGTGGGATGTATGTGGTCCTCCCCTATCCCACCCCCCAGTCCCAGTACAGTTACTGTTTACACGGAGCTGTCGGAGATGCCCGCTGCTGATTTCAAAGGCGGTTTTCCTCCCACAGGCACGCCGAATGGGCAAATGCTGTTTTCTTTGCATCGTTACTGCGAGACTACATGAAGCGGGCCCTAATTCAATGCCGTGTCGAGTTGCGAGGCTCAATTATTCATCCTTCGACTCTCACAAGCCATTACTGAAGAGCGGCCGCCCCTCGATCGAACAAGAATTAGCAATCTAGGTGACGCTCCCAGGACGATGCAGAAGGGAAGTTTTTGAAGAGCGCTACAAGGCAATCCATTTTCCCTGACATTGACAAACAACTGAAAATCCCGTAGCCATGGGAAGAAGGGCATGGACAGAGGCGGCATCTCGAGGCCAGTATTCCTCAAGCGCCGCGCTGCAGGCACGACAGCGTGGCTCCCATCATGCCCTGCACTTCTTCCAGTCTTCCTTCCGCTCTCTACGACTCTCGGGAAGAGCAGAGGAGCATTTTTCTTGAAGCAAATACTCGAACCACTCACAGAGAAAGAGAGAGAAAAAAGGAAGAAAAAACAGGCCCC
This sequence comes from Theodoxus fluviatilis, assembly GCA_034096865.1. Lineage (NCBI taxonomy): Eukaryota > Metazoa > Mollusca > Gastropoda > Cycloneritida > Neritidae > Theodoxus > Theodoxus fluviatilis. The sequence goes on along the minus strand of JAWQFJ010021173.1, from coordinate 18,093 downwards.
TAGCTTTCCTTGAAGCCAGACGCACACTAAACGTGTCAATCTTCAACGACATCTTGAAGTATCACGTGGGTGGGTGGAGGTGGGGGGGGGGGGGGGGGGGCGGGGGGTTGGCGGGGACTTATTGGATACAAAGGAACTGAAAGAGGATGGGGCTTGGGATTGTCAGTTGAGGGAGTACTCTTGCAGCTCCCCCAAAGTCTTATCGGTCGGTGGGGAAGATGAGTGATACAACAGCCATCACCATAAACCCTTCAGTAGCCCTAGCTAGCTCAGTGAGCCCCACTGGGCAAAGTATGGGCAACACCGAGTCCAGGCCATGTGCTGAAAGCTTTGCACGCCCATTCAAAGGGCCAGGCAGGCAGGGGACGAGAGAGAGACAGGTGCAGTTCTAACACTGCTCCTCCGAGGAGACGCCCCGGGTCTCATAGGCCAGCGGTATCTGAAGATAAAATCCATTAACAAATATTTGGGACCACGTCTCCCAGCTCAGACATTATCGGGCGGAAAATAAAAATTCCATTTCGCCCAGAGATATCCCCTCTTCCCAGGGCGGCGTGCTGGTCTGCCTGCTCGTCTCGCTGTGGACCAGGCAGATGGCGAGGGCCGCTGAGCGACTCGCCACACCGGCACTCTCATCTTTCCACACCGGCAAAGCGGCTTACGTAAGCTGTCAGGGGAAAACGCTCGTTTACATCTGTCGTCGCTATCGGCAGCTATCACAAGTCGGGCAACATAAAGGGAGGGGGGTAGTCACGGAGTACAGGAAGCAAAGCAAGCCCCGCTCCTCAGCAAAGAGATCTGCGATGCGGATAATGACATCACGAGGTGGCCGAGCTGCACACTAATAAAAAGCAGCTGTAACGTCACGATGAAGATACAGGAGTCTTGTTCGCGACTCGCACGAAGTCGGGCTGTCGGAGCAACTGAAAGACGGGAAAAATTGGAATGGCCAGGATGGGCACACACAGGTAATCTGCCTCCTTCTCTGGGGGACGTGTTTCCGCGCTCTGGTCAGGACGTCGCGAGCTCTTGAAGCACGTATCTTGTCCCCATGCAGGCCGCGGGCAGTATTGAGGGGCTGGCTGCTGCACGGTAAGCAGTCTCCCCACTCCCTGGAGGCAGCGATGGGCTCCCTCCCCCTCCCCCATCCCCCCACCCCCCAAGTGCCACAGCCATCCTGCCTGCCTGAAGCTGCGTGTGCCAGATTGATGCCAAATGCTCTGGGAGACTGGCGTACGTCCCCTCCCCCTGCCGCCCTCATTCCGTAAGAGTTGCCTGCCCCTCAGGAAGAAAATCGGGGGTGGGGGTGGGTGATTGGTGGTAGGGGGAGAGGAGAAGAAAAAGCAGAAAGGGGGTGGGGGAGAGAAACTAGGAGGAGGTGGAGGAGAGAGAGGAAAGGGAAGGAGACAGTAGTAGAAGTCTGTGGGGAGCCGGGAATGAAAGAAGATGCATAAAAGGAGAGAGAAGAGAGGGATAAGGGAGGGGGAGTGGTAGAAGCCTGTCCGATACAAAGGGTGGTGGGGGTGGGGGGTGGAAGTGCTGCCGGAATCGCTAATGCAGCCCGTGCCCACAGAGCACATTGTCTCCAGGCCCGACTGGGGGGCACCGCTATTGCTATTGCTTATCAGACATGTTGTCTGCAGATCTCCCCACCCCCCTCGCGCCTGAAGCCACTACCCCCCTCCCTACCCCAACATCAGTAGTGCAAGACACCCCTATGGAACGGGCAGTAAGGCACACACACACACACACACCCCTCCACCCCATCCTGTTCTCTCCGCTCTTGTTTGCCGACCTGACCTAAAATGTTCCATCTAATCTGGGCTTGCCGAAAGACTCGGGTATTAAATTCTACCTTAATCTTCTTCAGCCCGTTTCCATTTTTCCTCGCACGTTTCGGGGCATTAAAACCAAATTGACAGTGGAGTGGATTGGTTCCCTATGTGCTCTCAGCAGGGAACGAGCACGGCGGAGATTTGTTCTGTGTTTACTATCTTCAATTACAGCCGGCAGGCGTTATTACCAGTCAGCTTGGGACAAAAAAGGCTCGTCCCTCCCCAACTCACCCACCCACCCACCTCTCATTTCACCTCCACCCCCCTCCCACTTCGACCTCGGGGACAGGAATATTTCTCCTTGTACTTCTCATATGGCTGGAGATGAGAGACGAGCTGGGGAGAGCAGGGCGCCAGCAATATTGCGCTGTTCCCAATAAGGGCAGGGCCCATAAATCCCCCTATCTCTCCACGACTGGGGCCTGCAAGCCCGCAGCAATTCGCCCATTAATGCTTCGTTAGTGGAATGGTCAGGACGGCCCCAGACACAAGCAGGAGAAACCATGCCGCCCCTCTACCACAGGGGACCAGGGCCTTGACAGGGAGTCAGCCCGAGCTGCAGTGCCGAGATTAAAGGGGAACCTGCGAGGCTGCAGATAAACCGGCCCTCCCACCCTAAGCATGCCCTGGCCCTATAAATCCAGGGGGTCCCGGAGTTCTTGACGCCTGAAGGGCGGGCGTCGGAGCGGCACTTCACAGGGGCGCCACGGCGTCAGTCTAAACCGAACGTGACTGGCGAGGGGAGAGCGGGCATTTCCCAAGGAGCCAGGCATGCCAAATTGCCCCAGGGTAAGGCACGCTGCCTCCCTCCCCTCTTCAAAGGGCGCGAGCCAGGGAGAGAAGGAGTGGAGGGAGGGAGAAGGGGATGCGCACGGAGGGAGAGAGCGGACGTGGGCAAGAAGCATCCCAGCTCTTCCAAGACCAGGAGCCCCAGGCTGACAAGCCCGTCACTAGAGGACCGGGCCCCTACAATCCCCCCACCCCTACAATCCCCCCACCCCTACAATCCCCACCACCACCCCCTCCCTCCCGACACTCCATCCATCCGTCCTCGAAACCATTCTTGAAGACTGTGCAGGCCTGATGCCCGTGTGTGCCAGGGCAGATGAACTTTGGACAGAGCCAGCAGGACAGACGTGCTGGAGCCTCACTCCACCCAGCCTCGCCCCCCTCCAGTCCCTCCCACCCCAGGGCAGGAAGAAGCAACCTGTCCCTCCCCTCCATTCCCAGCCCCCACCCCATCCCCACTCCAGCGCCCACCCCCTTCCCACTCCAGCCCCTCTTGCAGAGAAGGCTGTCCAATCACCTGATGAAATGGTGTGTACGGTTTGCCGGGCTGATCACGACGCCTCGTTTGATCATTGGGTCTTATTGAATCCCGCCCACTTGAAAGGAACTGCTGCGCTCTTCTCAGCCCGCTCGAATTCCGCCCCTCGGCTGGGCCAGTCTGCCCCCTCCCCCAGTCCTCCCACCCCCGCCCCTCCTCCCTGATTCGCCTATCCCCTCATCACCACCTCTAGTCGCCATCTACAGAGGAGACCACGTTAGCCGCTTTTCGGTCAACCCCACTGGGCCCAGATTTCTCACGCGAGTCCAGTCCAGCCACCAGCGCTCGGGACGTTCACTTCACGACTGCAGCGCTGACGTAAAGTATAGCGCGAGTAACGATCCTGCAAGAGAGTGTGCCCCCGATTGAGGAAAAGTGAGGGGTGGGGAGGCAGGGGGGGAAGGCAGGGGGGGAAGCAGGGGGGGGGGGGTGGGGGCTTGTAGGAGTGCGGAGGCCTGGGGAGGAGGAGTAGGGGAGGAGTGGAGGGAAGGAGGGAAGGAGGGTTTGGGAAGCTTTCTAACGAGTTTTTCATTGATCGCTTGCTACACGCACAAGGGAGAGAGAGACCCTATACACAACATCAAGAGACACACACACATATAGGAAGTGTGTTGGGGGGGGGGGGGGGGGGGGGGGGGGCGGCGTCAGGGCACGGAAAACCTACTATCAGGAGATTGCGGCATTGAGCGTGGTAGGCACGACAGGAGCGCTGCCGTCACTCACTCGGGGGTTCGTCCCCAAGCGGTGGCCAGCCGTGTCGGGTGGACGGATGGCGTGTCAGCTCACACAAGTAGGCTGCCTCGTCAGTCCGCATATCGCCGATTACAAGCGCGCGTGATAAATGTCTACACGGGTCGATCATCTCGGAGCTACCGACCCAACAGTCCCGTCTCAGGCGTCCCTGTCAGCGGTGAGCGTCCCTGAGTGACACCTTTGCTTGCGACTGCTTCTCTAGTGCAGTGTGTGTGTGTGTGTGTGTGTGTGTGTGTGTGTGTGTGTGTGTGTGTGTGTGTGTGTGTGTGTGTGTGTGAGAGAGAGAGAGAGAGAGAGAGAGAGAGAGAGAGGGGGGGTGAGGGGAGGAGAATGAGAAAGACAGATGAGTGAGTTCTGAGATTGAGAGAGAAAGAAGAGAAACGAGAGAGAGGAGAAAGGAGAGAGAGGAGAACGGAGAGAAAGGAGAAAGGAAAGAAAGAAGAAAGGAAAGACAGCTGAGAGAGAGAGAGAGAGAGAGAGAGAGAGAGAGAGAGAGAGAGAGAGAGAGAGAGAGAGACAGACAGAGAGAGAGAGACTGAAACTTGGCACACCTGTTTCAGTGTACACAGCGGGTGAAGACTCCAAAGGGAACAAGAGAGTTCCTGCAGTCCTCCACGCTACCTGAAAACTGTACCACGTCAACAAGCAGGGGATTCTCTTTCAACCACAACCACCCCATAGCACGGCAACCTGCAGCCGGCTGCAGCTCCCAGCCACCCGAGCGTGTGAAGGTCTGAGTAGCCCTGGCCCTCGTATCGTATACACTTGGGAGTCCAGTTGCAGTCAGAGTGGAGTCAGGCTGACAAAGCTGGCGACTGTGCACCTCTACCCACATTTAGCTTCTTTTCTCGTCTGCACCTGTCGCTGTTTCCAAGCTCTTCGCCGTCTAGAGCTCTTCACCGTCTCCAGAGCTCTTCGCGTTTCTCCAAACTGGGAAGGAAAAGACGCCGCCCCACAGCGCACCACCCACCTCCACTGGACACCACTTCCATCATCACCAGACACCACCACCACCAGACACCTCCTCCACCATCAGACACCAGTGCCAACACTTGACACCAGCTGTCCCACCCTCCATTTAATAACGCAATTCATGCTTGCTGATAGGCATCGTCCCCTCAGCGCTGCTCTGGGCCATCCTCCCCACAGCTGGCAGCGCCATCACTCATCCTACACAGCCTCGCCCTTCAGGACGTCCCACCTCCCTCCCATTCACCCATCCCCCCTCTCCCGGACACGGTCATTTGCCTCGCAGTGCATTCCACACTCGGTGTCGTCCACCTTTCCCCCGCTTGCCCAGTCCGCTGATCCTCCTCACCTCCTTCCATGCAGTGGCAATTAGTCTGGGGAGAGCTGTCTTCGCCTCCAGCAGCACACCTTGCCAAAGTAGGGTGTGCGGAGTGCAAGCACCGGCCACCGCGGAGCCGTTCAACTCCCCAGGGTAGACAGAGACCAAGGGAAGCCTGGGCTCCCCCCACCTAACGACTTCTCCCTGTGTTGGCCTACTCTACCTCCCTCTCCTCCTTCTGCTGCCCGTCCTTCCCTGCCCGATAATGCGATAAGGGTGGAGTGTCCAGGTGCTGGGATCCATCACGCCACTCCAGCTCGTGTGAGAGAGTTCAGGCCTCCCCAGCAGTCCCAGTCCCACACTGCCCCGTAGCTAGTGTGCCCCGGAGTGGGATAAAAGGAGCCAGTAATGAGGAGGATACATAGCTAGTGCTCTCTCTCTCTCTCTCTCTCTCTCTCTCTCTCTCTCTCTCTCTCTCTCTCTCTCTCTCTCTCTCTCCACACACACACACAACACACACACGCCCTCCCTCCCTCTCAAGGCAATAGGAAGCCGATGTAAAGCTTCCTCAACAGCCAGAGGGCGAGGGCGGTTTTTCATCAACTGAGGATCTGTGGCCGTGCAAATCAATCCATCTTCCATCTGGACGTGCCGACTCCAACACACCAGTGGCCTCCAATTGGGCTGCAGCCACGGTGCTCCGCCACTGGACCCCCACGCCACCGTCCTTCCAAATCACAAGCGCAAGTTTCTCTGGATTACTTCCGGATACACCTTTGGCGCGCTGCCCGCCAGGAAACAAAGCCTCCTTTCACTGTTTGTGTAGCTTCTCCATCCATGCACCTCCCCCCACCCCCTTCTTCCCCGTGTGTTAGTGCGTCTTTGTGCAGGAGAGGAGGGCGACAGCCAATGTCCAACTACTCTGCCAGAAAGGCCAATGTGAAACCACCGCCACCACCGCTCACCCCACTGTCAGGGGACCTCCGGCTGGAGATGGGTGGTAACAGAGGGGCAGACGAGCGCCGCCCAATCTACACAGGAAGACAGAGACCTCTGTGCCCTCGAGGTCCCCACTCGGAAGCGGAAAGTCACGCGAGGATGACTACCCCTGTGATCTCGCCTGGATGTGTCTTATCATCGTGAGCATGCATGGATGTATTTATAATCGTGAGCACACATGGATGTATCAGTGTGGCCATATTGGGATGTACCATTGCGACGCGGTCTCCACTTCCCGTCTGTCTGCCTCTCCCAATCAGCGAGGCCGCCGCACTCGATGGAGGTACCGCGGTCTCTACCAGGACAGCAGGCTTGGGACACGAATGTACTTCTCCAGGACCCCGCGTCGCTACAGCGCTCGCATCTGTGCAGTGTGGAGGACCAGTCAGCGCCTGGTGGTGAGTAGTCTCTCCATTTCTTGCAATACTTCCCCTAGCGTAGCAGTGCACGTGTGCAAACACGCCCAGCAGACCTGCATGCATCGCTACTTGCACCAGCGTCATGTTTTTGTTTCCCTCTTTGTCTTTAAGGCTTTGGTGAAATGTATCTACTGCCTCGAGTATTGTTATGAACCTCTTACGTACGACTGCTAATATACGCAAGGATTTAAAGTTACTGATTTCAATTTCCTTCGTTCCTGTCGCTCACTCATTCGCGCCATGTTAGATTTCTCCTTCGTGTATGAAAAAATCTGTCAGCCGACATGTGCACTCTAAAATGTGGCGAGTTGGATTCCCTTCAACGTAGTGTTTTCCCCAGAGATGAAGAAATGTACGTCATCTCAAATTGCCATTTGCCACACGCCTGACAAGCGAAGCATCGAGATTCCGTTTCCTCCAACAAAAGCAATCGTTTTTCGCCGTGAGAGGAAAACGCAGTGAAACATTACTTTTCACCGCGAGCGGAGGACGCAGTGAAACAAACACCGCTGGTGACGGCGCCACCGTTTTTCAGACCCATGGAGGCCCAGGCTCACGTCTGCAACTGACGAAAGAAAGGACGCCAAAAACGCAAATCCTGTTCTGCAATGAGGTTAGAGCGGCGCTCCTAGCTGCTCCGTTAGAGTTTTGCCTAGGAAAAACTCTCCCAGCTCACCCTGGCGAGTTGACAGACTGCTCGAAGGAGGAGAGAGCGCATCTCCTGCTGTAAACACGCTACGACAGCCACTTCAGCGGCGCCCTGACAAGAAAGAGTTGTACATCAGTGTCAGGCGAGCTCAGAGCAAATGTTAACACAACACGAGATGTGCATTGAGAAACACTGGCGAGGGGAGCGCAGACTGCTATGAGACAAGGAGCGCAGACTGCTATGAGACAAGGAGCGCAGACTGCTATGAGACAAGGAGCGCAGACTGCTATGAGACAAGGAGCGTAGCCTGCTATTAGACAAGGAGCGCAGACTGCTATGAGACAAGGAGCGTAGACTGCTATGAGACAAGGAGCGTATACTGCTATGAGACAAGGAGCGCAGACTGCTATGAGACAAGGAGCGCAGACTGCTATGAGACAAGGAGCGCAGACTGCTATGAGACAAGGAGCGTAGACTGCTATGAGACAAGGAGCGCAGACTGCTATGAGACAAGGAGCGCAGACTGCTATGAGACAAGGAGCGCAGACTGCTATGAGACAAGGAGCGCAGACTGCTATGAGACAAGGAGCGCAGACTGCTATGAGACAAGGAGCGCAGACTGCTATGAGACAAGGAGCGCAGACTGCTGTGAGACAAGGAGCGCAGACTGCTGTGAGACAAGGAGCGCATACTGCAATGAGACAAGGAGCGCATACTGCTATGAGACAAGGAGCGCAGACTGCTATGAGACAAGGAGCGCAGACTGCTATGAGACAAGGAGCGCAGACTGCTGTGAGACAAGGAGCGCAGACTGCTGTGAGACAAGGAGCGCAGACTGCTATGAGACAAGGAGCGCAGACTGCTATGAGACAAGGAGCGCATACTGCAATGAGACAAGGAGCGCAGACTGCTATGAGACAAGGAGCGCAGACTGCTGTGAGACAAGGAGCGCAGACTGCTATGAGACAAGGAGCGCAGACTGCTATGAGACAAGGAGCGCAGACTGCTGTGAGACAAGGAGCGCAGACTGCTATGAGACAAGGAGCGCAGACTGCTATGAGACAAGGAGCGCAGACTGCTATGAGACAAGGAGCGCAGACTGCTATGAGACAAGGAGCGTACACTGCTATGATACAAGGAGCGCAGACTGCTAAGAGACAAGGAGCGCAGACTGCTGTGAGACAAGGAGCGCAGACTGCTATGAGACAAGGAGCGCAGACTGCTATGAGACAAGGAGCGCATACTGCAATGAGACAAGGAGCGCATACTGCTATGAGACAAGGAGCGCAGACTGCTATGAGACAAGGAGCGCAGCCTGCTGTGAGACAAGGAGCGCAGACTGCTATGAGACAACCGAAACTCCCGCGCTCTCTCGCGCTCTCGATGGCACGACACGTGGCGTATTTACGGCAGGACGGATCCTTGATCAACAGCGAGACAAAAGACACTTTCAGTCCAGCCATAATTCTTGCCTATCAGTGACGAGGACGAGCGTGGAGGCGAGTAGTTGCGTGGGGCAGGCAGGCAGTGCCCACATGGAGTCCAGCACAGCACGCCAGGGCCGCCCTGCACGTGACGAAGTCCGCTTGCTGTCCTGGGCTTTTTCTCCTGCGCTCCGCAGCTTGCTTGTTCCTGCGTTTCTTACAGCAAGTAGTCCTAGCCCCGGCACTGCCCACTCTCACGCCTTCCACGACCGCTGCCCGTCCCTGCAGGGCCATAGTTGGCAGGCAGGAATAGATGGGGAGTTTTGAATCCGTCTGCAAGAACCCGTCCTCTTCTTAAACGATACAAAAGAACGCCATTCCCCAGGACCGTTGATTTACAAGAGCAGTCTTCTCTGACGATAGGGAGGCGAGTCCGAGCAGAAAGGCACCACCGCTCTAGAGGGCAAAGACCTCTTTCTTCTCGAGCACTCAACCCGGAGATAGAGCGCCAGCCTGCGCCTGTGCACAATATTTCACGCCAATGGGCCGCGGGAAATGAGGGAGTCCCCATGGCTGCCCTGCAGGGCTGAAGAGGCGCACTCCTGTCCGATCAGCTGGAACTATCTTTTGGGCCCCACTGCCGTCCAGGGTGGACATCTTGGGCATCTCGGGGCAGCAGCCGCAGGGGCTTTGAGGCGGGTCTCCGCCGAAGAACGTCCTGCAGGGATAACTTTGCCAGACCTGGCACCTCCTCAATGGCGCCCAGACCCAACTCGCTGAGCCGCCAATCCGGGCATTAGAGATTACAGTGGCACCTGATGAGGCCATTCCATCTCTCTTCCGCCCAACTCCACCCATCCTCCTCCCCCACCTTTGCCCCCAACCCTCTACCCAGTTCCCGGCTCCCCTTCCTCTCTTTTCATCCGACCACTGGTCCTTCCTGTGCGTTTGAGAGAGGACGGCAATCCGCAATTCAGCTCCTTCCCCACCACTCCATCACCCGAACCCATCGCATCTCATCGTCCTCGCCATCCACCCACGGGCGTCCCCCTTTTCTCCTCGGCTCTGCACGGACGCCATTTGTAAAATGGCCACCGGATATGGCTTTGCAGGGTGCGCAAAGCTTCTAAGGGGTACAGTTTCCAGCAGTCGTTTTTCACGCCAAGTGAAGAGACTACTTTGCACACGAATCCAGCTCCCATTTCTCGGCAATCGATAGCATTAGACGGGATGAATCAACACACTAAAGCCAACTAGAAAGGGAGAGGACGCCGGTGTTGCAAGCTTATTCAAACGAACTGAACGCCGTGTTGGTTTTCAAGCCGGCATCAAGGACGGCCGTTCCTTCAAAGGAAGAAACCAGCATGCTGTGAACGCGGGACGTGAAAGCAGAGCCAGACGCTCACTGCCGACAGTCAATCAGTGAAAGGTGGCAGGCAGCCAGGCAGACAGAGCAGATGGGAAGGCCATCAGGCAACGCTGGACCCTGGCTGCAGGCAAGTAACCCAAGGCCTACCACCCGTGGGAAGGACGCGACAGTCAACAGAGCGCAGCTCTCCAACGACTCGCCTCTTGCAGGCGAGGCACAATAAACGTCAATCGAGCCAACGTTCTACTACCTTCGTCAAATGGGCTCTGAGGTTTCCCAGTGTCGACGGCACGCCTACGTCAAGTACTAGGAATGAATGGCCGCCTTCCTCAGCTTTTGTGTGTGTGTTGATGGTCATAGCTGACAGACTATCATTCATCCAACTAGTCAACGACACACACACACTCACAGAGAGAGAGAGAGAGAGAGAGAGAGAGAGAGAGAGAGAGAGAGAGAGAGAGAGAGAGAGAGAGAGAGAGAGAGAGAGAGAGGCAGCTGCAGGTCTGGTCTCCTAGTGGTATTGCATACCAGCAGGCAAGCGCCATCACCTGGAGACGTGGCTGGACGAGCGTCTTTCTATCCGCTGCCGGGAGACGCCGAGAGGGGGATGGGAAGGGATTCAAGACGAAACTGTGGGAGGAGGAGGGGGGGGGGGGTAATGGGGGATGGTGGTGGGGGCTGGGGAGCGAGGGAGGGAGGAGTGTTCAAGAAGGCCCTCGTTACACAGCCACCTGACAATGTGATCAAAGCGAAAGTGATCTCCCAGTGCAGAAGCCTTCCTCCCCCTGGGGGGCAGGCTGTGTTTGCCATGGCCCGACTCCACGTCATTAGCAGTGGGCCACAGCCCCTGCTCTGCCGCAAGGCGCCCCCACCCCCACGACAGCGCTCGCCCCCTGCCCCAAAGCTGCTCCTGGCAGTCACATTATCCCCGCGATTTTCACTAAATCGCCTTCATTCCCACACGCGGCTGGCCGTCATCGCCTCTTTGGTCGATGTCCTCTCTTCTCCTGCCCCTGGTTCTTTCCCTATCCATTGTTGCCTTCTCGTTCCTGTACCTGCCTTCCTTTCCTCAAGTGCCTCTCCCCTTCTCTCTGGAATGTTTCCCCCAGCCCTCCCAACATCTTATCAGTTCCTGTTTTCCATATCCTTTCAGCTTATTGAAACCACTCACCCAGCCACCCTCATCCCCTTCCCTCGTCTGCAGTGGACAAGTAATTTCCTCCCTGTTCTATGTCTTTAATCCTCGCCATGACGTGGAGTCCCCTGTGATCCAGTACACTTGCATAATGCGTGGATTGATGTGGCGGCTCCTCCCATACGGTGGCCTGGCATAATGGGCAAACGCCAGTGATCTGCGGGAGAGCGCCGGGACTCCCCCGTCGTATCCTCTGCTCGGGCGGCTTCGAGGACCCGAGTTAATTCCGGGAACACCGGCGCAGTAATGTCTTCCGCTCCTCTCATGTCGCCTTCTCCGCGTGTCCGGACTGCGAGCCTGGGTCTCTCCTGCTCGCTTGGATGCCGTCCGCCTTGCCTCCCTGTGGGGTCTGCCCGAGCTCTACATCTAGAGAGAAGCGAACGATGGAAACCGTAGTTTCAGCCGTAGGTGGGACCTGTAGCCAGTCAGTGGCTACTGCCAGACGGGGACTGCAGCCAGTCAGTGGCTACTGCCAGACGGGGACTGCAGCCAGTCAGTGGCTACTGCCAGACGGGGACTGCAGCCAGTCAGTGGCTACTGCCAGACGGGGACTGCAGCCAGTCAGTGGCTACTGCCAGACGGGGACTGCAGCCAGTCAGTGGCTACTGCCAGACGGAAGGCGTTGCCTTTGTGGGCGGAGTTTGGATGACGGCCCCCTGGTGCTGATCGAGAGAAGGAAACATCGTGTTTCCGTTGCGTGTGGCTTGTTGTATCTTTGATTTCTTTGTACTGCGAATGTCTATTAAAAAGGGTAGGCTTCTTCTATATCAGAGAAATCTAGTGCGCGTACCACTGATGTTATCTAGCCGGAACGTTTTTGATGGACTCGGAGGAAAGGAAACTCCAGACGACTTCAAAACTGTACAAGAACGGAAAAAAAACTCCTCGAATCCCAATACAAATAAAACTCCGTGTTTCTCAGGCATGAAAAACTGGAGGAGGCAAGAAAACGGGAAAACGGGGCGAAGAATGCTGACATTAACAAAGCTGCTTAGCAAACGTGGAAGGCGAGACGCTAGAGAAGCCCCAGCAAACGGCGCTGCCGCTTCAAAGACGACTGCCAGGCCAGAGTAAATGACAGGCTCGGGGCCCGCCATCTACACCCAAGCCCGGGGGACAGCCGTTGCCGCGCGCCCCAGCAGAAAGAACAGCACGCTAATCCTCCATCCTCCACAAAGGAGATCGGCGGCGCGCCGGCCACGCTACGGCCGCGCTACGAGATGGCACGACAAGAGATGGTACGACTCCGTCCTGCCAGGTGCCGAGACCAGGACTGGGGGAAGAGAGGAGGGTTGGAAAGGGAAAAGTCCTTAGATCGTGTCCACCCTAACTTCATGTCTATCAGCAGTAGAGAGCATCACCATTACAGCTTCCGTCCACTTGTGGCTCCACATGCTTCGGTCTCTCTCTCTCTCTCTCTCTCTCTCTCTCTCTCTCTCTCTCTCTCTCTCTCTCTCTCTCTCTCTCAAGAGGCAAGGCAGCGAGCACAGATCATTGGTTTCCCCGCACCAGCCACGGTCATCAGGGCCGTCGTCCCTGGCAAAAACATTTCCACTCCAGAGCTGCGCTCGGGAAGCCATACATTTGATGAGATATCCGATTTTATCGCCAATGCACGCCCATAAACCTGATAGTGCGGGGATTGCAGGGCCCCAACCAGCAGGGCATTGCTAGGGAGAGGTTGGCGAGGACAGGAATTTCGCCCGATGCCTCCGTCTCTACTGTCTGCTCGCCGTGACGGCTACAGTTGTGTCAGCGCGGTGGGAGACCGTAGATGAAGGGGAAAAAGTGTGAAGTTGCGATAAGCTCCACGACGCAGCTTGGAATGAAGGGAAGGTGGGTTTGGAAAAATGGGGAACGCAAGCAATTAAGTGGAAACACGCGAAACACGGACGAAAACGCCGAGCCGGAGAGGCGTGGAGAGACCAGAATGGCGAACTCCTCTACCCCCCCCCCCCCCCCCCCTCCCAAGGCAGGAGAGGGGGCAGGGCGTCGTCTCGCCCCGACAGATAGGCGGAGAGCGTTTCCCGGCAATCACGCAGTTCCTCTGCATTTCGCTCATGGCCTCCAATCGCTCTCTCCACAAGCAGCCGACGGCAGCAAAAACGCCCGTAATCCAATAAGCACGAGCAGCGGTAATGCTCCCTGTCACCTACAAGGGGAATGGGGGGAATAAAAACCACAGCAAGCTTGGAGGAAAAAAGCTCCCATAGATCTCGTTATATTAATGCAAGCACCGCCGCGTTTGCAGGCCCGAGAAAATTGCAGATTGTATCTGGTTGTCTTGGAAATGGGCGAACAAGGGCGGGAAGGCTGGGGTTCCGAGGGGCGGGAGGGGAGGGGAGGGGAGGGGGGGGGGGGGGGGGGGGGGGGAGAGGGAGGAAGCAGGCTGGCGCTATCATCAGCAAGGGCTGGGATTTGCCAGCGGAAACCAATGGGCACAAATCACTGTCAGTCTCGTTAACGCACCTGAATAAGCGGCTATCTCCCCCTTCCTTCCTGCGATAAACCCCCGCACTATGCGGCCGCGCACCCCGCCATCTTGATTAGATAATCAATTTTGTATAAAGCTGGCCCTCTCTCATCAAAGCCAATCTTCTTTTTCATTAGCTCTAAAGGTCTTTCAAGACCCTCAAAGAACTGCGATCCCAAGGGAAGCAGAAGCAGTGGAGATGGGGGTGGTGCGAGTTGGTATGAGGGAAGAAGACGGACAGTCTAGCGTTACCACACCACGACATCCTCAGTCATCAACAGTCTCCTCCCCCGACCCCTCTCCTCCCATTCCGATGAATGGCACAGAAGAAAGGTTCTCCCAATCTGCCTCCAAGCCACCAAGCCAATAATATTCCATCCCTGACCCACAGAGAGAGGAAAGGGGAGGGGGAGGGAGGACAGGGGAGGGAGGACAGGGAGGGGGGCAAAAGAGGGAAGGCCCAGCAGCTCCGTACTGTCTCCTCCCAGCGCCAGAGCAGCATCAATTTCCTGCCTTGTCAGAGCGATGCCGGGGAGGTAATTAGAGACGATGCTACAACCTCAGCTTCTGCTGGAGACGCCCCAAAGCAGACTGCCGGCCTGCTTTCTCATCGACTCTCGCCTCCAGTCGCCCTGGACTCGATGTTGCAAACTGGCCTACAGACTGCCTTCTCTGTCGGACACTGCCTTCTCAGTCGGACACTGCCTTCTCAGTCGGACACTGCCTTCTGTTAGACAATACCTTCGCTTTGGGACACTACCTTCTCTATTGGGCACACTACCTTCTCTATTGGGCACACTACCTTCTCTCAGGAGGAATCTACTCTCTCTGTAGAAAATAGCATTCTGTCAGTCATCATTCTCCGGCGAAGGGTGCATCAGTCCCGAGGACAGCCATTACTGAGAAGTGAAACCCATGACGATGAAGCTAGTGGGGCATTATTCTGGGAAGGCGTCGGGGGGAGTATTCAGTGCAAGGCATGGATCCATGGTGCAAGGAGAGCCCCGATATGGCACTTCCTGTTTTCAAGTGCACGTCTCCCTCCTGTGAGACCGTGACGGAGACTGCATCTATCACCACGTCCTTGTGTAGGTCGGAGTAGGTCAGATGAGTCCGCTTCTACCCTTTCATGGAATGACCGGAACATGTTAACACTCTTTTAAGTACATTCACTGTGATGCAATACTGGACTGTCAGTTGGCTTGGCCGCCACCGCCACAGGACCCAAATGTGCACTGCAGGCCGTGCTGCTTGTTCTGTGCACTACCGCCATCTGCTCGCAGCTCATTCCATGACTTGCACGCGCTTGCCGGCGGTTGTGTTACAGACTGGCATGGCCAGTCTTGTTTGTCTGACGTCGTTACTGAGTGATGGTGGTATATTCGCACCCTTTGCTGTCTGGTTATTCAGTGTGTAAGATGAGGACAGGTGGCGCAAGTCTTTCGATAACACTGGCTAGATGACAAATATTGGCACGCTACTTAGTTCCAAGTCTCCAGTCTGACAGTACAACAGGAACGCAATAAATCGCCGCATGCGAGTTTCTGTGGCGCACTTCACAAGACAAAGGCGCTTTTCAGATTGTATGCAGGCTGTACAGTTCTGTTGACTTGGCATACATAAAGCAAACATCCCCCCCCCCCCCCCCCCTGCCTGCCCGAACACTGCTAAGCCCGTGTCTCTGTTCCCCACGTCAATAACCCCCGCGTCCTGCAAATCCTGGACAAAGCAGACTTTGAACGACTTCATGGGCAACTCAAGTCGAGTTTGCAACCCAACATACGGTTTACAGTGGACGGGCACGGAATTTCACAGTTGCATCGACAGCCTTCCTGCAGATCCCGGGCACCAGTACTGTATTTCCTCACAGCAGTCGGCACGTGATTCTGGATTGCTCTGGCTGACCACTTCAAATCAACGTGATGGCTTCGCTCGTTGTGCAAGGAAATCATAAAAGAGCTGATCAAACGCAGCACTGCAATAGAACAATGTCTCTTTCCTTGCAAATAATCTGCCTGGTCCTACCTCAAATGGAACACAAACATCCAATCAATACTTTCCATTACTTTATTCAGGACAGCCGGGACTGCAGTTTTCAATTTCATCTTGGAAATGTGTGCCAGATGGGGCATGGCGTTCTTTGGAAGCAATCAATCAAAAGCAGATAATGGAAAGTTTTAACTTTTATCATTGTCGGAGACATTTCCAGGGACGAGAGTATTCAGCTGGGACAGAAACTAAACAAGGGAGGAGCACACTTCCTCCGAGGCTCTGTCACGGAGCAGTCGTGTTTCAGCTTCTGCTTTGTCTTGTTCAAATGCCTAGCTCCTTCCGTCATTATTTGAAGATGCGATGGACGTTTCTTAGATCGACCCATTGAAGCGGTGCTCGATTACCCACACGTCCTGTGAAACACCGCCTCAAACCGAGATCCTCGAACGGCAGATGGAACATCTCTGAGAGGCTGTCACCACCTCTATAGCACGTCCCTTCCGTGTGCCTGTGGCGTCAGCTGTTGCCGAGTTACAGCTCGTGGCGTTTCCTGCTTTCCTGCACTTTCGCCCCCAAACCCCCACCCCCAAACCCCCACCCCCACCCCATCTGTGTGTCAAGTGACTTCTCGCTTTGTGCGTCCTGCGGTGCGATGCAGTTACTGTCAGGCTGGTGCTCCAAGGGTAAGCGTTGTCTGATGGTTCTACAACGACTTGTCCTCGCGCAGTCAGCCCCTTGGCTGTGGGTCAAAGTTCACGGCACTTACCTTGTGAGGACCACATCAATGCATTTCGAAATGTGATAGTGCAATACTGAAAATATTTTTTTTGTGCCGTTATGGCATGTAGGTGTGGTTTAAGAAAAGGTTTAACTAACAATGGCAGTTCGCCCCCCACTCCCACCCCCACACCCCCAGCCTCCACCCCCTCCTCCCTGTGTAAGATGTTGAAAGCTAGAGGGGCCGTCATACTGTGACACATGTAGTGTGCTGCAGTAAAGAAATGTAAAAGATGAGGGGGGAGGGGTGCAGAACACAGAAGATGTAGATCTCCTTCCATCTGCCTTAGATGTGGGTGTGTGGCCCCCCTCCCATGGATGTGGGTGTGTGGACCCCCTCCCATGGATGTGGGTGTGTGGCCCCCCTCCCATGGATGTGGGTGTGTGGACCCCCTCCCATGGATGTGGGTGTGTGGACCCCCTCCCATGGATGTGGGTGTGTGGACCCCCTCCCATGCATGTGGGTGTGTGGACCCCCTCCCATGGATGTGGGTGTGTGGCCCCCCTCCCATGGATGTGTGTGTGTGGACCCCCTCCCATGCATGTGGGTGTGTGGACCCCCTCCCATCTGCCTTAGATGTGGGTGTGTGGACCCCCTCCCATCTGCCTTAGATGTGGGTGTGTGGACCCCCTCCCATCTGCCTTAGATGTGGGTGTGTGGACCCCCTCCCATGGATGTGGGTGTGTGGACCCCTCCAATGCATGTGGGTGTGTGGACCCCCTCCCATCTGCCATAGATGTGGGTGTGTGGACCCCCTCCCATGCATGTGGGTGTGTGGACCCCCTCCCATCTGCCATAGATGTGGGTGTGTGGACCCTCCCATGGATGTGGGTGTGTGGCCCCCCTCCCATGGATGTGGGTGTGTGGACCCCCTCCCATGGATGTGGGTGTGTGGACCCCCTCCCATGGATGTGGGTGTGTGGACCCCCTCCCATGGATGTGGGTGTGTGGACCCCTCCCATGCATGTGGGTGTGTGGACCCCCTCCCATGGATGTGGGTGTGTGGCCCCCCTCCCATGGATGTGGGTGTGTGGACCCCCTCCCATGGATGTGGGTGTGTGGACCCCCTCCCATGGATGTGGGTGTGTGGACCCCCTCCCATGGATGTGGGTGTGTGGACCCCCTCCCATCTGCCTTAGATGTGGGTGTGTGGACCCCCTCCCATGGATGTGGGTGTGTGGACCCCCTCCCATGGATGTGGGTGTGTGGACCCCCTCCCATCTGCCTTAGATGTGGGTGTGTGGACCCCCTCCCATGGATGTGGGTGTGTGGACCCCCTCCCATGGATGTGGGTGTGTGGACCCTCCCATGGATGTGGGTGTGTGGACCCCCTCCCATGGATGTGGGTGTGTGGACCCCCTCCCATGGATGTGGGTGTGTGGACCCCCTCCCATGGAAGTGGGCGAGTGACATGAAGGGATTCTCCCTGCGTCAGAGCTGTGCAGGCTGCAGACTTACCCGGCCGTGGCTCCATGCTGTTGGACATGGGCATCTGCCCCGCTCCGCTGCCTGGTGGCTGCAACACACAGGCAATGCACTTGTCAGTGACGTGTCCTAGCATCCAACACGCAGGTAAATGTACTTGTCAGTGA
>JAWQFJ010021172.1:0-14623 GCA_034096865.1 Theodoxus fluviatilis | reverse complement strand
TGCTCCAAGATCTACACTGACACACCATCCCACATCCCCACTACAGAATGCTCCAAGATCTACACTGACACACCATCCCACATCCCCACTACAGAATGCTCCAAGATCTACACTGACACACCATCCCACATCTCCACTACACAATGCTCCAAGATCTACACTGACACACCATCCCACATCTCCACTACAGAATGCTCCAAGATCTACACTGACACACCATCCCACATCCCCACTACATAATGCTCCAAGATCTACACTGACACACCATCCCACATCCCCACTACAGAATGCTCCAAGATCTACACTGACACACCACAATCCCACATCCTCACTACAGAATGCTCCAAGATCTACACTGACACATACACCATCCCACATCCCCACTACAGAATGCTCCAAGATCTACACTGACACACCATCCCACATCCCCACTACAGAATGCTCCAAGATCTACACTGACACACCATCCCACATCCCCACTACAGAATGCTCCAAGATCTACACTGACACACCATCCCACATCCCCACTACAGAATGCTCCAAGATCTACACTGACACACCATCCCACATCCCCACTACAGAATGCTCCAAGATCTACACTGACACACCATCACACATCCCCACTACAGAATGCTCCAAGATCTACACTGACACACCATCCCACATCCCCACTACAGAATGCTCCAAGATCTACACTGACACACACACCATCCCACATCCCCACTACAGAATGCTCCAAGATCTACACTGACACACAATCCCACATCCCCACTACAGAATGCTCCAAGATCTACACTGACACACCATCCCACATCCCCACTACAGAATGCTCCAAGATCTACACTGACACACCATCCCACATCCTCACTACAGAATGCTCCAACATCTACACTGACACACCATCACACATCCCCACTACAGAATGCTCCAAGATCTACACTGACACACACACCATCCCACATCCCCACTACAGAACTGAGAATGCTCCAAGATCTACACTGACACACCATCCCACATCCCCACTACAGAATGCTCCAAGATCTACACTGACACACACACCATCCCACATCCCCACTACAGAATGCTCCAAGATCTACACTGACACACACACCATCCCACATCCCCACTACAGAATGCTCCAAGATCTACACTGACACACACACCATCCCACATCTCCACTACAGAATGCTCCAAGATCTACACACACACCATCCCACATCCCCACTACAGAATGCTCCAAGATCTACACTGACACACCATCCCACATCTCCACTACAGAATGCTCCAAGATCTACACTGACACACACACCATCCCACATCCTCACTACAGAATGAGGCCAACCCTAACACCATGGGCACCTAGCCACGTGACTGCGATGCCTGCCTCTACAGTTAACTGGGTTGGTGCCTTTAATGGAGAGAAATAGGAGCCAGATGTGCAGTTAATGATGGGATATAAATAGTCATGATTCACCAGCATGTGTTTCTGCCCAGCTTAGGCAAGGTTGTGACCCAAGCCTGGTAACCAGGTGATGTGGATGTTGATGTGGATGTTGATGTGGATGTTGATGTGGATGTTGATGTGAATGAAGATGTGGATGTTGATGTGGATGGAGATGGGGATGTTGATGTGGATGTTGATGTGGATGGAGATGTGGATGGAGATGTGAATGAAGATGTGAATGAAGATGTGGATGTTGATGTGGATGGAGATGTGAATGAAGATGTGAATGAAGATGTGGATGTTGATGTGGATGGAGATGTGGATGAAGATGTGGATGGAGATGTGGATGGAGATGGGGATGTTGATGTGGATGTTGATGTGGATGGAGATGTGGATGTTGGTGTGGATGGAGATGGGGATGTTGATGTGGATGTTGATGTGGATGGAGATGGGGATGTTGATGTGGATGTTGGTGTGGATGTTGATGTGGATGGAGATGTGGATGTTGGTGTGGATGAAGATGTGAATGAAGATGTGGATGTTGATGTGGATGGAGATGTGGATGAAGATGGGGATGTTGATGTGGATGGAGATGTGGATGAAGATGTGGATGGAGATGTGGATGGAGATGGGGATGTTGATGTGGATGTTGATGTGGATGGAGATGTGGATGTTGGTGTGGATGGAGATGGGGATGTTGATGTGGATGTTGATGTGGATGGAGATGGGGATGTTGATGTGGATGTTGGTGTGGATGTTGATGTGGATGGAGATGTGGATGTTGGTGTGGATGAAGATGTGAATGAAGATGTGGATGTTGGTGTGGATGGAGATGTGGATGAAGATGTGGATGTTGATGTGGATGGAGATGTGAATGAAGATGTGAATGAAGATGTGGATGAAGATGTGGATGGAGATGGGGATGTTGGTGTGGATGAAGATGTGGATGTTGGTGTGGATGAAGATGTGGATGGAGATGTGGATGAAGATGTGGATGTTGATGTGGATGAAGATGTGGATGGAGATGTGAATGAAGATGTGGATGAAGATGTGGATGAAGATGTGGATGAAGATGTGGATGGAGATGTGGATGTTGGTGTGGATGTTGATGTGGATGAAGATGTGGATGGAGATGTGGATGGAGATGTGGATGTTGGTGTGGATGTTGGTGTGGATGAAGATGTGGATGTTGATGTGGATGTTGATGTGGATGGAGATGTGAATGAAGATGTGGATGGAGATGTGGATGTTGATGTGGATGTTGATGTGGATGGAGATGTGGATGGAGATGTGGATGTTGGTGTGGATGTTGATGTGGATGAAGATGTGGATGGAGATGTGGATGGAGATGTGGATGTTGGTGTGGATGTTGGTGTGGATGAAGATGTGGATGGAGATGTGGATGAAGATGTGGATGTTGATGTGGATGAAGATGTGGATGGAGATGTGAATGAAGATGTGGATGAAGATGTGGATGAAGATGTGGATGAAGATGTGGATGAAGATGTGGATGGAGATGTGGATGTTGGTGTGGATGTTGATGTGGATGAAGATGTGGATGGAGATGTGGATGAAGATGTGGATGTTGATGTGGATGGAGATGTGGATGGAGATGTGGATGGAGATGGGGATGTTGATGTGGATGTTGATGTGGATGGAGATGTGGATGTTGATGTGGATGGAGATGGGGATGGAGATGTGGATGTTGATGTGGATGGAGATGTGGATGGAGATGTGGATGTTGATGTGGATGTTGATGTGGATGGAGATGTGGATGGAGATGTGGATGGAGATGTGGATGTTGATGTGGATGTTGATGTGGATGTTGATGTGGATGGAGATGTGGATGTTGATGTGGATGGAGATGTGAATGAAGATGTGGATGTTGATGTGAATGAAGATGTGGATGGAGATGTGGATGGAGATGTGGATGTTGATGTGGATGAAGATGTGGATGTTGATGTGGATGGAGATGTGGATGAAGATGTGAATGAAGATGTGGATGGAGATGTGGATGGAGATGTGGATGGAGATGTGGATGTTGATGTGGATGGAGATGTGGATGTTGATGTGGATGGAGATGTGGATGAAGATGTGGATGTTGATGTGGATGAAGATGTGGATGTTGATGTGGATGTTGATGTGGATGGAGATGTGAATGAAGATGTGGATGGAGATGTGGATGTTGATGTGGATGTTGATGTGGATGTTGATGTGGATGGAGATGTGGATGTTGGTGTGGATGTTGATGTGGATGAAGATGTGGATGAAGATGTGGATGTTGATGTGGATGAAGATGTGGATGGAGATGTGGATGTTGATGTGGATGAAGATGTGGATGTTGATGTGGATGAAGATGTGGATGTTGATGTGGATGTTGATGTGGATGGAGATGTGAATGAAGATGTGGATGGAGATGTGGATGTTGATGTGGATGTTGATGTGGATGTTGATGTGGATGGAGATGTGGATGTTGGTGTGGATGTTGATGTGAATGAAGATGTGGATGGAGATGTGGATGGAGATGTGGATGTTGATGTGGATGAAGATGTGGATGTTGGTGTGGATGAAGATGTGGATGGAGATGTGGATGTTGATGTGGATGGAGATGTGAATGAAGATGTGGATGTTGATGTGGATGAAGATGTGGATGTTGGTGTGGATGTTGATGTGGATGAAGATGTGGATGGAGATGTGGATGTTGATGTGAATGAAGATGTGGATGAAGATGTGGATGGAGATGTGGATGAAGATGTGGATGTTGATGTGGATGAAGATGTGGATGAAGATGTGAATGAAGATGTGGATGTTGATGTGGATGTTGATGTGGATGGAGATGTGGATGAAGATGTGGATGTTGATGTGGATGAAGATGTGGATGTTGATGTGGATGTTGATGTGGATGGAGATGTGAATGAAGATGTGGATGGAGATGTGGATGTTGATGTGGATGTTGATGTGGATGTTGATGTGGATGGAGATGTGGATGTTGGTGTGGATGTTGATGTGGATGAAGATGTGGATGGAGATGTGGATGGAGATGTGGATGGAGATGGGGATGTTGATGTGGATGTTGATGTGGATGTTGATGTGGATGGAGATGTGAATGAAGATGTGGATGTTGATGTGGATGAAGATGTGGATGAAGATGTGGATGAAGATGTGGATGAAGATGTGGATGTTGATGTGGATGTTGATGTGGATGGAGATGTGGATGTTGGTGTGGATGGAGATGGGGATGTTGATGTGGATGTTGATGTGGATGGAGATGTGGATGTTGATGTGGATGGAGATGTGGATGTTGATGTGGATGTTGATGTGGATGGAGATGTGGATGTTGATGTGGATGTTGATGTGGATGGAGATGTGGATGTTGATGTGGATGGAGATGTGGATGTTGATGTGGATGTTGATGTGGATGGAGATGTGAATGAAGATGTGGATGTTGATGTGGATGAAGATGTGGATGAAGATGTGGATGAAGATGTGGATGAAGATGTGGATGTTGATGTGGATGAAGATGTGGATGGAGATGTGGATGGAGATGTGGATGTTGGTGTGGATGAAGATGTGGATGGAGATGTGGATGAAGATGTGGATGTTGATGTGGATGGAGATGTGGATGAAGATGTGGATGAAGATGTGGATGAAGATGTGGATGTTGGTGTGGATGTTGATGTGGATGAAGATGTGGATGTTGATGTGGATGAAGATGTGGATGTGAATGTTGATGTGGATGAAGATGTGGATGGAGATGTGGATGTTGGTGTGGATGAAGATGTGGATGTTGATGTGGATGAAGATGTGGATGTGGATGTGAATGTTGATGTGGATGAAGATGTGAATGAAGATGTGGATGTTGATGTGGATGAAGATGTGGATGTTGATGTGGATGAAGATGTGGATGTTGGTGTGGATGAAGATGTGGATGTTGGTGTGGATGAAGATGTGGATGTTGATGTGGATGAAGATGTGGATGGAGATGTGGATGGAGATGTGGATGGAGATGTGGATGTGGATGTTGGTGTGGATGAAGATGTGGATGTAGATGTGAATGAAGATGTGGATGTGGATGTGGATGTGGATGTGGATGGAGATGGAGATGTAGAAATGGATGCTGGCCTGCTTGCTTGTCTCTGTTCTTTGCCAGCTCCTGTTTCTAGAGAGCTCCCACACCCTGGCAACTATTCTCACCTGTAATTGACTCTCCTCCTTGATGAACAATGGCATGGCTGCTCTGGCAGTGACCTGTGGTGAAGAAGTCTCCCCAGCATATCCTAGTCTGACCTCCTCACTTGTGTGTGTGTGTTCCTCTGTGTGTGTGTGTGTGTGTGTGTGTGTGTGAGTGTGTGTGTGTGTGTGTGTCTGTGTGTGTGTGTTCCTCTGTGTGTGTGTGTGAGTGTGTGTGTGTGTGTGTGTGTCTGTGTGTGTGTGTGTGTGTGTGTGTCTGTGTGTGTGTGTTCCTCTGTGTGTGTGTGTGAGTGTGTGTGTGAGTGTGTGTGTGTGTGTGTGTCTGTGTGTGTGTGTGTGTGTGTGTGTGTGTGTGTTCCTGTGTGTGTGTGTGTATGTGTGTGTGTGAGTGTGTGTGTGTGTGTGTGTCTGTGTGTGTGTGTGTGTGTGTGTGTGTGTGTGTGTGTGTGTGTGACTTTATCAGCCATGAAAATGGTGGAATTCCTTTTTTGATCAAACCTAAGAAACTGAAGGGTTATGGTCTGAAAGATCAAAGACATCACTTTTCCATAACCTCAGTACTGGACCACACTGATTCATTCATTATTGGTGACCTCAGGACATTGAGGCCCTGAAGCTTCACTGCCTGTTGGCAGGTTCCACTGCATTCAAAGCATGCCTCACCCATACAGTCCAGTCCTACAGCCTTTTCCCTCATGCTGTCTGTTTCCACTTCCACAGCATGAGCTAGGCCTCACCCATACAGCCCAGTCCTACAGCCTTTTCCCTCATGCTATCTCTTTCCACTTCCACAGCATGAGCTAGGCCTCACCCATACAGCCCAGTCCTACAGCCTTTTCCCTCATGCTATCTCTTTCCACTTCCACAGCATGAGCTAGCCTATGCATACACCATGGGGCATGGCGCCATCATAAACAGTACAGCTTCTTTGTCATATCAAGTATTTAGGAAGGAAATGATTCACTTAATCAATTACAGAGTGTTGCATCATCACATGTTATTGCCAAGCCAATGAGATCGCACATGTATAACCTGGCTCACTTCACCAGGCACATGTACAGTGGCAGCCCGTTTCCATGTCCGTGATGGTTAGGTATGGTGTGTCCATGTGCTTGCATGTCAGTATGAGTGCAATGGTTGGCACAACAGGATATGAAAAGTGACAAATTCAATGCATTACAAAAGATATCTATTTGTAAAAAATCTTAATTCAGAGCTGGACACTAAACTGTATGAAAGTAGTTTTGCTGATGTTTCAGGGTTGCAGAATGAATGAATGAATGAATGAATGAATTAGTGAATGAATGAAGTTTACTAGTCTATCAGCTTAAGTAGACCAATCCACTTGCATTGCAAGGACAGTGACTGCACGATCACTGGAGTTCATTGGCTTTTCCCAGTTCTATGCCCTCTATGTATCCTGTTGGGAGACACAGTGGGTCTATTCTTACTCCAAACCCACTAGAGGTCGTCAGGATTGCAATGGCAATGTCTCATGCCAGGACACAGGCTTCCAACATGCTTGCACACACATTGTTTCCAGCTGAAACATTTCAGGTGAACTTGATCCTACAATGAAGGCACCCAAACAAAACTTTCAACATTTCATCCAACTCTCACCTAAGTGAATTCAGCTGTCTGCAACACTAGACACACAAGGCTGAGACAGAACAAATAAATGGATGACTGAATGACCTCTGCACCCCTAGGTCCAAGTCAGTGTCAGCCACTTTAGATGAACCAGGAAGATGACATGGATCTAACAGTTAGCCCCGAGGCAAATCCAAACAATAAGACCACTGAATTAAAGTCAGTATTGATCAATCTATGCAGGAATTCCCCCACCCACCCACCCTCCCCCACATTCCCATTGAAAATTCTGTGCCAGAAACCAACTCCACTCTGTCTATGTCCCTGTCTATGTTCCACCTATCCCCACCCACACTCCACCCAAAACACCGCTCCACCCAAATCCCCACTCCACCGCCACCCTAGGACAGATGGCACCTCTAGGGGGGGGGGGGGGGGGGGGGGGGCGGCATGGGTGCAGCCAGTTGGTAGACTGCCAACCTCTAGAGACAGACTGTAGCCTACCACAAGAAGGTGAAGACAGACAGCCCTATATGTTCAAAAACGGAGGCACCTCACAGTACAGCCTGTTTACTTTCATAACATAGCTCTGCAGCACAAACACTCATCACTCTCTCTCTCTCTCTCTCTCTCTCTCTCTCTCTCTCTCTCTCTCTCTCTCTCTCTCTCTCTCTCTCTCTCTCTCTCTCTCTCTCTCTCTCTCTCTCTCTCTCTCTCTCTCTCTCTCATGCCAGTAATACATCATATATGTTTCGATGCAAAACAATGTAAATTCTGATCCATCTGAAAAGGCATGCTTATGAATATTGATGCTCATGTTATGGCAATGCTCAACTTGGCTGTCAGCTTGCCAATAAAGTCCAGTTCAGTTCTGAAGTTTCTGGTATAAATTTCCTTCACTTCCAGACTTGTGGTGTCAATTTAAGATGACCCCCTGTCACTCTGTATGTAGGGTCTTTTTAATGCCATTTGTCCACATGTGTGAGGGGAATGTAAACGCTCTTAACTATTTACATGAGTTTTCATTCACCTTTTAAAATGCGTTACTTAAACACAGGATACTTGTTCCTATCACTGCTCGTCTGCATGTCCATGTGCCTGCCTCTGTGTGTATGTGTGCACATGCATGTGTTTACATGTGTATGCCTGTGTGCACATGTGTGTATGCATGTGTGTGTGTGTGCCTCTGTGTGTATGTGTGCACATGCATGTGTTTACATGTGTATGCCTGTGTGCACATGTGTGTATGCATGTGTGTGTGTGTGCCTCTGTGTGTATGTGTGCACATGCATGTGTTTACATGTGTATGCCTGTGGGCGCATGTGTGTATGCATGTGTGTGTGTGTGTGTGTGTGTGTGTGTGCCTCTGTGTGTGTGTGTGCATTTGTGTGTGTGTGCGCAGGTGTGTATGCACATGTCTGTCTGTCTGTCTCTGTGCAAATGTATGTGTGTGTGCATGTGTGCATACGTGCATGCATGCAAATGCATGTGTGTGCATATGTTTGTTTGCCCTTCTGTCTTTCCATCCCTCAGTCCATCTGTCTCAACTTCTTGTCCCCACCTCCAGACCAAATATCCAAGGCAGTGTGAAGGGAAGCTGTGAAGGGGAGCTGTGAAGGAGAGTTGTGAAGGGGAATTGTGAAGGGGAGCTGTGAAGGGGAGCTGTGAAGGAGAGTTGTGAAGGGGAATTGTGAAGGGGAGCTGTGACAGGGAGCTGTGAAGGGCAGTGAAGGGCTGTGAAGGGGAACTGGGTAGGGGAGCTGTGAAGGGGAGCTGTGAAGGGGAGCTGTGAAGGGGAGCTGTGAATGGGAGCTGTGAAGGGCTGTGAAGGGAAGCTGAAAAGGGGAGCTGAAAAGGGGAGCTGAGAAGAGGAGCTGAGAAGGGGAGCGGAGAAGGGGAGCTGAGAAGGGGAGCTGTGAAGGGCTGTGAAGGAGAGCTGTGATGGGCTGTGAATGACTTTGAAGGGGGGCTGTGAATGGGAGCTGTGAAGAGATGTGAAGGGCTGTGAGGGGAGCTGGGATTGGGACTGGAGGCAGATAATCTGGTTTCTGTCCTTGGCTGAGGACAAAAAGGTCACAGGAGGAAACATAACGCTAAATGGGCTGGGGAAAGACTATGGGGTGGAAAACTCCTAAAAGAGCTGGAGGAAAGGGGTGGGTTAGGTTCTTGGCAATGAGAGGGGGGGAGGGAAGGGGATGGGAGGGGGGGGGGGTGAGAGGAGGAGGGGAGGAGGTGGGCGGAGGGAGAGAGAGAGAGAAAGAGAGAGAGAGAGAGAGAGAGAGAGAGAGAGAGAGAGAGAGAGAGAGAGAGAGAGATACAGAGAGAGAGACATACAGAGACAGAGAGAGGCATACAGAGAGAGAGAGAGAGAGAGAGAGAGAGAGAGAGAGAGAGAGACAATGGGGAGGGAGGGGCTGGGGTGAGCTGGGTGGGTCTGAGTAAGGAACATTACCATTTTCACAAATGCAGCCAGACAAATAGAAGGGGGGTCACCAAGGTGAACTACATAGCCTGAAGGAGCCTCAGCTCTGACAGTTGGGGAAGGCTGTACAACACCGACCTCCATAGGAACCTGCTCCATGCACCCACGGAGTTTGCCAAAGAAAACAGGGACCATCTTTCGCAATACCCCAGGAGGTGGATGCCATGCAGACTGGATCAAACAGGTTGACTGGAAAGCCCACTCAGAATCAGCCATGTATGAATGAACGATGTGAAACTACACTTCCTCCCACTCCTTCGTGTATGAATGGTGTAAAACTACATTTCATCAGACTCCTCCATACATCAACATCAACAAAAACATCAAAATCGCGCACTATAAAGATCCTGACACTCAT
Source organism: Theodoxus fluviatilis (assembly GCA_034096865.1). Taxonomy (NCBI): domain Eukaryota; kingdom Metazoa; phylum Mollusca; class Gastropoda; order Cycloneritida; family Neritidae; genus Theodoxus; species Theodoxus fluviatilis. The sequence goes on along the minus strand of JAWQFJ010021172.1, from coordinate 4,558 downwards.
GTCCTCGACGGGTGAGTGCCGGCCACAGACAAAATACCCAGCATGCAAAAAAAGAAAAGAAAAAGTGTAGCAGTTTCACCAGTATGTCGGTGTTGGCTACCTTAAAACCTAAGAAGAAGAAGAAGAACACATTGCGATGGGGCGTTCAAAAGGCTTCACGGCCTATATCTAGCCTCTCAACTACTACTACTACTACTACTACTACATGTACGAATGGTGTAAAACTACGTTTCCTCCAACTCCTCCGTGTATGAATGGTGTAAAACTACATTTCATCAGACTCCTCCATACATGTACGAATGGTGTAAAACTACGTTTCCTCCAACTCCTCCGTGTATGAATGGTGTAAAACTACGTTTCCTCAGACTCCTCCGTGTATGAATGGTGTAAAATACTACGTTTCCTCAGACTCCTCCGTGTATGAATGGTGTAAAACTACGTTTCCTCAGACTCCTCCATACATGTATGAATGGTGTAAAACTACGTTTCCTCTAACTCCTCCGTGTATGAATGGTGTAAAACTACATTTCATCAGACTCCTCCATACATGTATGAATGGTGTAAAACTACGTTTCCTCAGACTCCTCCGTGTATGAATGGTGTAAAACTACATTTCCTCAGACTCCTCCGTGTATGGATGGTGTAAAACTACGTTTCCTCAGACTCCTCCGTGTATGAATGGTGTAAAACTACGTTTCCTCAGACTCCTCCGTGTATGAATGGTGTAAAATACTACGTTTCTTCAGACTCCTCCGTGTATGAATGGTGTAAAACTACGTTTCCTCAGACTCCTCCGTGTATGGATGGTGTAAAACTACGTTTCCTCAGACTCCTCCGTGTATGAATGGTGTAAAACTACGTTTCCTCCAACTCCTCCGTGTATGAATGGTGTAAAACTACATTTCTTTCGACTCCTCCGTGTATGACTGGTGTAAAACTACGTCTCCTCCCACTCCTCAGTGATGCATTGAAGCGGGTTTTACAGGGAAGAAGAGATGAACCAAAGTTGTACGCGTTGTCTGCAGTCCACTTTTTACAGTAAGGGAAGATGAGTGACACGAGTTCGTAGTCCAGCATTTTAGTACAACCACGCACACAACAGTAAACAAGCAACACAGCTGCGGAGACAAGCCCAACATCAAAAGATGATGTACATAAAAGTCCCTACTTCTACTGGGGAAATCTGGAGTGCACAGTGCTTCCATATGTGCACAGGCTGTCATCTCCCCAGTGTCTCACTGCAGTGAAAAACGATCACAGCTGTACCACATGTAACACATCACTTGTAGATGGCAAGACTTGCTGGAAATCTCTTCAATGTGAGGTCCTCTCAAACCCTGACATACTCATAGCCTTAGAGAAGGAAAGCACACACACATGTATTCAAACACAGCTCATCACTTGGCACAACACCTCCTCCAAGGAAACTGCCTGTGCAAGTACCTCCCAATCTGCCTGGCCTGTGGGAAACCATCCACAGGGGAGAGAGAGAGAGAGAGAGGGAGAGAGAGAGAGAGAGAGGGAGAGAGAGAGAGGGAGAGAGAGACAGAGAGAGAGAGAGAGAGAGAGAGAGAGAGAGAGAGAGAGAGAGAGAGAGAGAGAGAGAGAGAGGGAGAGAGAGAGAGAGAGAGAGAGAGAGAGAGAGAGAGAGAGAGAGAGGGAGAGAGAGAGGGAGAGAGAGACAGAGAGAGAGAGAGAGAGAGAGAGAGAGAGGGAGAGAGAGAGGGAGAGAGAGACAGAGAGAGAGAGAGAGAGAGAGAGAGAGAGAGAGAGAGAGAGAGAGAGAGAGAGAGAGAGAGAGAGAGAGAGAGAGAGAGAGAGAGAGAGAGAGAGAGAGAGAGAGAGAGAGAGAGAGAGAGAGAGAGAGAGAGAGAGAGAGAGAGAGAGAGAGAGAGGGGGGGGTGGGTGGGTGTTGTATTGAGATATCTCACGGTGGTAGTAAGCCAAAGCTGAACTCAAGCATTCAAGCATTCAGTCCAGTTGCCGATGACTCACACACACCAGAAATAGCTCAACAGAGGAGAGGGGTTCAAAGAGGGTTGGAGGTGGGTTAGGGGTGGGGAATGTTAGGGGTGGGGGATGTTGGGGATGGGGGGGGGGGGGGGGGGGGGGGAGGGGATGGGGGTGGGGGGGGGGGGAGGGGTCGTGGGAGGTTACCAGACAGGAAGGACAGGGGGAGTGCAGAGAAACAAATACCAGCTCACTCCTCCGTGACAAATATGACAAATGTGTGTGCACTTGAAGTCCTGGCTGAAAGTTGCTGAAGCAAACAAATGCTCACTCAGACTTCTGTAGCAGTCCTCACTCAGACTTCTGTAGCAGTCCTCACTCAGACTTCTGTAGCAGTCCTCACTCAGACTTCTGTAGCAGTCCTCACTCAGACTTCTGTAGCAGTCCTCACTCAGACTTCTGTAGCAGTCCTCACTCAGACTTCTGTAGCAGTCCTCACTCAGACTTCTGTAGCAGTCCTCACTCAGACTTCTGTAGCAGTCCTCCCTCAGACTTCTGTAGCAGTCCTCACTCAGACTTCTGTAGCAGTCCTCACTCAGACTTCTGTAGCAGTCCTCACTCAGACTTCTGTAGCAGTCCTCACTCAGACTTCTGTAGCAGTCCTCCCTCAGACTTCTGTAGCAGTCCTCACTCAGACTTCTGTAGCAGTCCTCACTCAGACTTCTGTAGCAGTCCTCACTCAGACTTCTGTAGCAGTCCTCACTCAGACTTCTGTAGCAGTCCTCCCTCAGACTTCTGTAGCAGTCCTCCCTCAGACTTCTGTAGCAGTCCTCACTCAGACGGGAATTGATCAGTCCTCACTCAGACGGGAATTCTGTAGCAGTCCTCACCAGACATATTTTCTAAACACACTCCTACCATACCTGCTCTGACATCACATCACAGGACAGGACAGGACAGGACAGGACATGACACCACACCATGCCACTTGACTTCTTACACAGTTACACCACCGAAGCCATATGCAGCACCTGAATGAAAGGAGAGACAGACCCTCCAACACAACACACACTCATGGGGGATTCTGCCTTACTTAGACTTCAGTTCTCACTGCCAGTGTAGGTACATTCTCAATACAAGGGACCAGCAGCTATTGAGAATACTCACTAGTCCAACCTTGTAGGTACATTCTCAATACAAGGGACCAGCAGCTACTGAGAATACTCACTAGTCCAACCTTGTAGGTACATTCTCAATAGGAGGGACCAGCAGCTACTGAGAATACTCACTAGTCCAACCTTGTAGGTACATTCTCAATAGGAGGGACCAGCAGCTACTGAGAATACTCACTAGTCCAACCTTGTAGGTACATTCTCAATAGGAGGGACCAGCAGCTACTGAGAATACTCACTAGTCCAACCTTGTAGGTACATTCTCAATAGGAGGGACCAGCAGCTACTGAGAATACTCACTAGTCCAACCTTGTAGGTACATTCTCAATAGGAGGGACCAGCAGCTACTGAGAATACTCACTAGTCCAACCTTGTAGGTACATTCTCAATCTGAGGGACCAGCAGCTACTGAGAATACTCACTAGTCCAACCTTGTAGGTACATTCTCAATCTGAGGGACCAGCAGCTATTGAGAATATTCCCTAGTCCAACCTGGGATTCCCTGCACCCAACATAGGAGAGGCTATTATTTATGATCCACTCCAGCCAGCAATTACTTGTGGCCAGGGGAGGGCCTGGCATGAGGGGAGGGCCTGGCATGAGGGCCTGGCATGAGGGGAGGGCCTGGCATGAGGGGAGGCCTGGCATGAGGGGAGGGCCTGGCATGAGGGGAAGGCCTGGCATGAGGGGAGGCCTGGCATGAGGGCCTGGCATGAGGGGAGGGCCTGGCATGAGGGGAGGCCTGGCATGAGGGGAGGGCCTGGCATGAGGGGAGGGCCTGGCATGAGGGGAGGCCTGGCACGAGGGGAGGGCCTGGCATGAGGGGAGGGCCTGGCATGAGGGCCTGGCATGAGGGGAGGGCCTGGCATGAGGGCCTGGCATGAGGGCCTGGCATGAGGGGAGGCCTGGCATGAGGGGAGGGCCTGGCATGAGGGGAGGGCCTGGCATGAGGGGAGGGCCTGGCATGAGGGCCTGGCATGAGGGGAGGCCTGGCATGAGGGGAGGCCTGGCATGAGGGGAGGCCTGGCATGAGGGGAGGCCTGGCATGAGGGGAGGGCCTGGCATGAGGGCCTGGCATGAGGGGAGGCCTGGCATGAGGGGAGGGCCTGGCATGAGGGGAGGGCCTGGCATGAGGGGAGGGCAGGTTCAGGTGGCAAATTGACAGGGAAAGGGGACTGGTGCATATGCAAGAATGCATATGACCCCCATACATGTCACCATCACCAACAAGCACTTTGAACATTACTATGTACATAGTCTTCTTGTCTTTTTTCTAGATTGTGTGTGTGTGTGTGTGTGTGTGTGTGTGTGTGTGTGTGTGTGTGTGTGTGTGTGTGTGTGTGCGTGCGTGCATGCATGCATGCATGTGTGTGTGTATGTGTGTGTGTGTGTGTCTCCCTGCCTCCCTATCTACCTGCTTGTCTGCCTGCATAGAT